>QFDD01002328.1:0-12872 GCA_006871305.1 Vachellia collinsii | reverse complement strand
ATATTTTTTATTTTGCTATTCCTATATATTATCACAAATTAATTAATCATGCACTCAACACAAATATTATAGATCATCCCCTCTTTAACCTAAACATTCATATATTATCCTCGTCCCTCTTTTCCTGCACAATACAATTTTTACATAATATTAAAAAATAACCTACTTTTTTAATCTTAGTAAATTAGTTGACTACCCCCTCCGATTTCCATTACAGGACACTCCCAATTATCACCTCTTCAGAATCAAGGAGAAGCTGTTGAGTTATTACAGTTGTTTGAAAATGGGGAAAAAAAATCCTAAATCTACCCACAATTAAATTATGGTTAGTCATGTTGATGAGGAGTTGGCTCCTGATACTAAAGACAGTAAATTCAAATTTTATTGTTAATGCGATAGTCTTGTTTGTATGTGATATATCTTTGTAAACACTTTCTAAATCTAGAAACATACTCTAATCCTAGTTAGCCTCTGGAACGCTAGCTTACCCAAAATTTGGTTTACCTGAATAAAAAGACAATGAATTACATGATGAAGATGCTAAGAAAAGAAACTATACTAAACTGTAAATAGATATAGGACTTGACAAGATATAATTAATACATAATTACTTTGTGATTTATAACAAAAATCACTCCTTTTTTTTTTAAAAAAAAAGTTGTTTATACTTAAATAACAATTGAAGAGAGTATCCTCTGTATTTATGACAAGAGGGGGTAATGACAGTGCGTGGCAACAAGCAATCCACAATTCCCAAAAACAAAGGACACAGAAGCAGAAATTGACCCAGTCTCTCCATCCAACCACATATTTTCATGACAATAAATTTCTCAAAATCTTTTTTTCCCATTTTTGGGACCAAAGCTTGGAGGCTGGACATAGGGTATGTTTGTATTAATTTTTAGTGAATAATTTTTATCTTGATTTATATAAAAGTTATTTTAGATGATAGATTTTGGAGAATAGTTTTTAAAAAAAAATTAGAAATAATAGTTTTTTGAAAAATCATGATTTTCACTTCTAAACTATGGTTTCGAGGTTTAAAAACTATTCTAGAGAATTTGAGAATGTTTATGTCGTTCACACAAAACAAAAGTTTTAAAAATCAAAAGCTATTCTCTATTTTTTAAACATGCTTATCTATTCTTTTTTTAAAGAAAGATTTTGAGATTAAACCATGATTTCAAAACTTTTTTTAAACATGCTCTAATAAATGATGATGGTTCACATTTGACCATGTTTGAAGGTCGCGGCTAATGTTGACTTTAGACCCATTCCTTTTGCTTTTCATGGTGCAAAAGTGTACGAAAAAAGTCCCCTCTGACTGCCTCTCTCTCTCGCCCCCACAATTTGCTCATACCCCTTCTCTCTTAGTAACTCTCATCGTAACCCCACACGCCCCACTACCTTCATTCCCTATATAACTCCTCTCTCACTTTTCTCATCATCATCATCTTCTGCATCATCTTCTTCTTCTTCGTCTTCTTCACTCTCCATTAATCTCCATCTTGCACACTACACTTCTACACCCTAATTAACTCATACCCTTCTGTTACCAAAAGCCTCTCCATTATTCAGTATACATAGTACGGATATTCTTCCTCTCCCATCATATTTCTTTATCCACGGAGAGAGAGAGAGAGATTCAATCTCTTCTTTCTGTTTTAGGGTTTTACCGGAGATTCATTAAGGTGCATATATATATATATATTATATTTCTTGAGTGCTAGCTAGACCCTGAGAGAAATAGAACAAACGCAGAGAAGGATACACACACACCGAAGAAGCTTGCTGATTGGTGAGAGAGAGAGAATGGATAGGGGAAGGTATAGTGACAATGTGAGGATAGTGCAGATCGATTCGCACTTTGTGGAGACGAATGCTGTGAACTTCCGAGCCGTGGTTCAGAGTCTCACAGGGAAGGACTCTTCCCCGGTTTGGCCTGAAAACGGGCCCTCGTCGTCGTCTTCGTCTTCACTCGCCGCCGCAGCAGCAGTAGAGACTGGTGGTGTTGAAACGGAAGCTGGAAAAAATTATTATTATGATGATGACAATAATGACGATGCTCGTAATTTTCATCATGTCGCTGTGAAACCTGGTGGTGTTCATGAACGGAGCATGATGACATCGAACAATAATGAAATCATATACGAAGACGGCGATGATTCTATTCTGTCTTTTTTGAAAGACTTATCCTCCGAAGACTTCAACAAGTTCATGTATGATCAGTTAGCTCTCATGAAGGACCTCCCATTAATAATGTTGTAATTTCTGATTTCCGTATAATTTTGCATTATTTGTTTTTTTTGTTTTCCAGTAATTTTGCATTATTTGTTTTACGCAGTAAGTGTATTGCGTTCAAATAAATATTTGTCGTATGTGACTTTGAAGTCTTAGTTTAATTTGCTTCAAGTATATAAGTTTAACAAATATATATATGTAGCATTAATCTGTTTTCGTCGTAAATAAAAGAGGAAGTGGGAAGTGTAATGTGGTAGGGAAGTTATTAGACTGTCGGGCCAATAAGCAGGAAGAATCGCTGTCTTCTCAATATATACTTTGGTGGTTCATTTGTAGCCTCACAATTGGATGACTCAACTCCAGTTATAGTACTCTCTTTTCTTTTTTAACCAGTAAGATTTACTCAGTTCGTCGGTTTTTAAGAATTTTCCCTGCTTAAGAATTTTCGCTGCATTAAGTTTAGTTAATAAATCAACGGCAAAAGTGAAAAGTTACAGATTTTTCTATGATATATAGAAATATCCCAACAGCAAATACACATTGTAAAACATGGAAGAAATTGAAAGTGGGAAGAAAAACCTAATGGAAATAAAATTCTGACAGATAATGGCATGATCAATTCATTAAGGGCCTGTGTGTTCAAGCTTAAAAAATAAGTGACTTTTGATAATTTTGATACTTTATTAAAAGTAAAAAATGATTTATTATTCAGTGATTCTCATATTTTATGATATCTCTACATATTTCCCCCAGATTTTGGTTATTTTTGAAAGTTTAAAATTCGCATCATAAAGTTCTTGAAAGTAATTTTTCCCCAAAAAATAAGTATTCTTCATTAAAAAAGGATTAAACAAATGGGCCCTAAATATTAAATATTTCTAAGAGCACATAATATTGTCAATGGAAGTTGCTGAGCAGATAATATAACTAGGGGATTGAAGTTTTAATGATTTGATGCTAGATGATTTTCCTCCCACACAACGTTAAAATCTAATGGAAAACAAATAAAATAAGATTACCTGATAAACGTTCTCTAAGTCACAGGAATCAGGTTGCTTCAAGAATATAGCACAAATAGCAGACTTCAGTTTTGCCCAAGTAACCTCAAAATCGGGGGCAACGTTGGTTTAGCTTTACAAGAAAATGCTAAGTATCAAAAAAATATTATGGTAACTTTAATGATAAAACTGATGGTCAATATTGTTTAAAATACTCTTTTATTGCATTGGCTGCCATGTTTTGTTGCCATGTACAACATAAAAATAAGCACCAGATGCCAGAAAGAGCTTTAGGTAAAGACACAGAATCCAAACAAAAGTGCTAAATCCATATTTTAAAAATAGATTCAGCGACATTGGATCTTATGTTTAACACGTTCTTCAATCACCATTCCAACCGTTAATGTTGTAGCATGACATGTCCCCTCAAGGGGCATACGTTTTTAGGAGAGTGAAGAAGATTAACAAGGCAGCAAAGACATGATTTATTATATTTTAGTAGAATCCATAAAAAACCGTTTCACTAGAAAATACAAAATACATAACATCTCAGACAAAAATGTAAATCGTCGTCATAAAATGCCTCATTGCAATGAAATATTTTGTCCTTTAATGGCAGACAACGGTAAAATCTCCCAAAAAGGGGTACGGCATAGCATCCATGCGAAAGAAAAAATGAATTCTTTTGTTATTCATAAATACATGGCTGCTTTTGGCCAAGCTTGTCTCCCCTGTGGAATATAACTATAATGAAAGAAGAGTTTTGACATTAAAAAACAAATATTTATGCTTAAAAACTTACAGATTTGAACCAAATGCTTCATACTAACAGATCAAAAAAACGGAATCCAGCATCAAGGAGCTTCAGGTCAATACGAATTAAGATAGTGTCCATATCCCATAAGTTTAAAGCATAGAACGTAATGTAACTAAGCAAATTCCCATACCAGGAACTATAGTAACTATTAAGCCAAATTTATTGCATAGATTATATTAACCATGTATATTATTCTAGCCCTATCACGTTAAATAAACAGCTGGAACTCGATTAAGCGAACTCTCCCAATCACTACAATGACACAGAAATCCAACAGCTCAACACAATAACAATTGGACTGGCAAGAACCCATTATTATTCATTCCATTTCTAAACCCCAGCAACATGACTAAGTAAAGGAAACCAATATGGTTTAACAAATTAACTAGTGCCCAATTGGAAATTGGGAACAAAATGCTGGCGGTTGCATAAATGAAGAAATGGAAGCCTTACCTTTGTGAAACTTGATAGCTAACTTCTTAGTCCGGGGAGGCTGCGGAGGTGTGGCTTTTTTGCGGGACAAATTGGCGGCCATGATGCCACGCGCGTTCGGCAGTGCAGTGGGGTCATCGGTCCTGAGATCGTCGTCGAGGGCCATGGATTTGGGGTCGAAAACGACGTCGTCGGATGGGCTAAGATTGCAGTCTTGATGAGGGTGATGTTGAAGGCCGTTCTTGGCCTTCTTCACAGGAGGTGGGCGGGCGGCGGAGGAGCTGCTCGAGGCAGTGGCGGCGGTGCTGTCAGTGGTGGAGCGTTTGGTGGGGAGAGACATGAAAGTGATCAGAAGAGCAATTGTAAGGCGAAAATGGAGAAGATGAAGATTGGAGAAGCGTGCAGATCAGTGAGATTCATGCGCGAGCGCGACAGCATTTCTTTTCTCTTGTCTTTTCTACATTTTTTTACGGTTAGGGTAAGAATAAAATCTTGGAAAATATTTATAACTGCATAAAAAAATGGTTTTCTCATTGTCAATAAAATAATTTCCTTTTTTTTTAATTAAAAACCAGCAACGAGATCCCAACAGTTTTTGGCTGTCAAGAGTTGCCAGCATTTAAGTGTCTGATTATATTTTATTTGAAGATTTTTTTGACTAAAAAACGAGGAAACATTCTTTATTTTAGGCCTTCATCCATATAAAATTAATTAATTAAATTTATTTGTCCAGCATTGATGCTAGTACCCAAATAAAACTTCAATTTCGATTTAATAAGGTCATGGGCATTCAATGGGATTTTTTTTAACCGGCAATCACTTATATTTTGCTCAAATGTATCTCACAGTGAGCAATTTTTAAAGCCTAACAGTTTCAACTTTAAAATGGTTGATGATTGATAGTAATATCAAATAATATAGAGTGCTTTTTTGTCTAAAAGGGAACACGAAATAGTAATAGTTCGTGCGATTTTAATGTGAATGCACGTAAAACAATAAATCTGCAGAAATATTGCACGAACTATTAGTGCCCAAAGTAATCTAAGTTGTTCGAATCGCAGAAAATTCTTTCAGATAGGCCAACGAATTGGGCTTGTACTCTCTTCTTGTTTCTGCTTTCTAATAATAAATATAAAAAATTGATTACCAACCATCATTAGATTTAGTGGAAATAACTAGTCTCACAATAATGAAGTAAAGTTTAAATTCCCATCATGTACTAGTGTTTGGAAGTATGTATTTTTTCTCTATTGTTTTCTTTTCTCTGTTCTTCTTTTGCATGCGAATTGACAACTAGTTTTATTATGAAGCTTACAATTTTAATATTTAAAGTTTCACCACAATGTTCAGTCTAATAGAATGGGTTAATCTCTCATAATATGACGAATAAAAATTTTCAATCGAAGCTAAAAGAAGTATTCACAATTAGTATCCAATATTAATTGCATGAAACATAATTGCCAAAAACATGAGAATAAATTTTATTAGAAAGAAAATGTGAGGTTTACTAATTCTCTAGTTATTTTTCCTCTCTAAAAATTTCAGGTCATTGTATATATATTTCTTAGGATAAAAACCTAAGCTTTAGTTCTTATTGTAACAACCTCTAACATATTTATTACTGTTGCTCGTAATACATTAATTCACGTTTTCTTTTAAATTTACATTTTTTTAAAATATTTCTATTAATAGAACATATTAAAAAGATTTTCAGCAGTAGCTATTCCAATGCATATATTAAACTGAGTGGTTTTAAAAACAATGCACATTTATTATAAATAACTAATTTAATTAATTTTTTATTATTTATGAATCAATTACCTACCTTTTATATTAAATACCAAAAGTAGTAATATAAATAACACTGTTTAAAATAATTCTCAAGTAATCTACCAAAGTCCCTTGTAAATATGGGACCTTGTCTCGAGTTGCAAGGGTAAGGTTGAAATGGAATGTGAAGGAGTTGGAAAGTCAAGGTGATATTTTTTCTTTTTACAAAAAAACACATTGAGGTGGGCCTAGTTCATTAGGGTTAAAGTATGCCTTCAAACTCAGAAGCGTTTATAGAAACACTTACAGATCGCTTATCAACAAAATCCTCACATCAGCAGCGAGATTTGAATTCATAACCTTATGAGCTCTGAACTAATTCATTTTCAGTTAAATCAACATTTGTTGGTAGTAAAGGTGGTATTTAAAAGGGGATAATATTTACTTTTGCTAAGAAAGTTTTTGCTCATGAAAGTTGTTTATCAAGAAGTTTTTTTTAATGTTGTCTTAAAAAGATTTTAAATCATCGCAAATCACCTAGATCATTATCTAAAATGAGTTTTATTGTTAGTTGATCAAAGATATTGAGTTGATAGGTCACAAATTCACCACATAATTTTTTTAATTTAGGATTAAGATGCAAATTCACCAGTAAAAATTATCTGATTTTTTTTAATGTTATTTCAAAAGTTTTTAAGGGTATGTTTGGGAATAACTTTTTTAAGTGATTTTACACAATCCGAGGTAAGTATGTGAGAGAAGTTTTACCTCGACTTATGTAAAAGTGCTTTTTAAGTGTTTAACAAATCGTACTAATATCATTCCAACCATTATTCAAGTTAAGTTTTATCCACAATAAATCAAATATATTGAGTTGGAGTTTCAAGTTCTCATTCATCTCTTTTTTTTTTTTTTACACGCAAATATGCTTTTAAATAGTAATCCCTTCATTCTTATTTATAAGTAGCTTTATTTTTTACTGAGCTTGGTTATTTATATATATAACAATTTTTTTGTCTACAAATTTAATGTACTTTTTCCATTTTTACACTCAATTAATTATATGTCTCTTTCATATTTTTCTCCCCCTATACCTTCTCACTTATATTTTTATAAATAAAGATATATACGAAAAAAGAGATATCTTTTACATATTCATTATATTTAATTAATTTAGGTAGATGTTAGTTATATAAAAGAAAAAGATTATATGATACAGTTAATAATGAGTATGTAATAACAAGTCAAAATAAAATAAGAAAACGGCAGCTAGCTATGCCTATGGATCTACACGATATGACTATTTGCAGGGGAACTAGTTACAATACTGAGCGTAAAATTTAATTCAACTTACTAATCTAATTTGTACTGCTCATATTAGATCTGGACGGTCCAAATTTGATTTTGTAAAAATATATATTTTTCTAAAAAAATTATTTCAGTAGATGGAAAATAAAAAATAAAAGCAATCTCTTAACTACTAGTTTTTTTTTAAAAAAATTTTTACTTAAAAGTTATTATTTAAAAAAAATTAAACCTGAGTCGTCTAGATTTAAATCTGAATGGTCCAGATAAGATTAATAGGATAAATTAAGGTTTGGTTTGCTGATTCCGTTTGTAGGTGCGTGTGAATTGAAATCGAAGGGAATAGAATTGTCGGCGCTGTATACTGTACAACGGTATGTCGTGTCTTCAGACCTTAATTAGTTGCTTTGAGTTCATTTTTTTTTTGGGGGTGATATGCCATGCATGCAGCTCAGAGAGGGCCCTTAATTTGTCTGCATGTACGTACATATACACATATACACGTAGATATATATATATATATGTGTGTGTGAAGGTACAAGTCATTTTCTGACAATAAATGAATGGCTTTTTGAACGATCAGCAGAGAAAAAGTCATCTTCATTGAAATTTATACGACATCGTTGAGAGAACGACAATGGAGATGCTCCTCCCTTCTATCATTGACTCATTAAACTTAAAAATGTTAGTTAACTTATTAAATTTATTTTAAATTAAAAAATTATAATTTTACTCATGTTAAATAAAGTTTTAAAGGAGATATGAGTATATTATGAATCATATTTAAACATTAATTATATAGCTAAAATTAATAAATAAATATTAATTATTGTATTACAAACTCAATTTGTTTTTTTGAAGTGACTTCTATCATAGATATAATGGAATACATTCAATATTGTTCACAAGACACACAAGGGTGACTTTAATCTAATACTCCCCTGGTGCCATATATCTATATGCTCTCTTATGTACTTGTTATAACACACTTCTTCCCCCCATGAAGTACCGTTATCCTATCCTTTGAAACGAGGTAATTCTATTCAAGTTATTGTTAATTATTGAATGTGAACATATATATCAATGAAATTCGAAATTAATTCATCATGTTGTGTGAGGTCAATCCCTTCTAATATCAATCCAACTGCATTGATTATAATACACTTTCTGGAAAATATTTTTGGTTTTTTTATTAGATAATTGGTAGTTTAAATGAGTATTTAATCTTGATAGTTATCGAACTTTTAAATTTACCCGTATCCATAAATTGCATCCAAAAAGTTATCGAAATTGCAAGTAATGAGATACTGAATAGGAATGATCTTTAAAAAACAATAAGTTAATATCGTGGTTGATAACTTATGACAAAGACTATATAGTTTTTCCAGAAAGTAGTACACAAAGACTATATATTTTTTCTAGAAGGTAGTACCTTATAATAAGAATTGAAATAATATTTATCATAATTATAACTATAATATTTTGGATTTGAAAGTCAAAACACGCGCATTTAACTTTGTTCTTCTCAACCATGAAAAAAAAAAAATAACTTTGTTCTGCTGTCTCCCCATGGAACCTATGATTTTTTGTTGCCAGCATGATTAACGGTTTGTTCAGGATATTTTTTATTTTGCTATTGCTATATATTATTACAAAATAATTAATCATACACTCAACACAAATATTATAGACCATCCCCTCTTTGACCTAAACATTCATCTATTATCCTCGTCCCTCTTTTCCTGCACAATACAATTTTTACATAATATTAAAAATAACCTACTTTTTTAATCTTAGTAAATTAGTTGACTACCCCCTCCGATTTCCCTTACAGGACACTCCCAATTAACACCTCGTTGGAATCAAGGAGAAGCTGTTGAGTTATTACACTTGTTTGAAAATGGAAAACAAATCCTAAATCTACCAACAGTTAAATAATGGTTAGGCAATTTGATTAGGAGTTGGCTCCTAATCACTACAAAAAAACAGACTTTCAGCGACGACTTTCAGCGGCGATAAAAAAAGTTCAACGGCGACAAAACTTATCTTTCAGCGGCGACTTCTTGTCGCTACCGAAGGGGCCCTTCAGCGGCGACTTTTCTTGTCGCCACTGAAGATAAGAATTTTTTTAATTTTAAATTTAATTATTTAATTTTTTTTTAAAAAATTTAATACCTTCAGCGGCGACAATTTGTGTCGCCGCTGAAGGTAAATTTTTTTAATTTAAAATCATTTATTTAATTATTTTTAAAAGTTTTATTACCTTCAGTGGTGACATTTTCTGTCGCCGCTGAAGGTAAAATTTTTTAATTTTAAATTATTTAAATATTAATTATTTAAATTTTTAAAAAAATTTAATACCTTCAGCGGTGACATTTTGTGTCGCCGCTAAAGGTAATTTTTCCTCAGAGGTGCGGTCTAAAAGATGCACTTTTTAAACCGCACATCTTAGGTGCCGTCTAAAAGATGCACTTTTTAAACCGCACCTAAGCATCTTAGGTGCGGTTTAAAAAGAGCTTTCAAAATTCAAAATTTAAACAGCTCGCTCAGGTATTGTCTAAATCTAAACGTATTTCCGACTTTTTCTCCCAAAGACCTCGATCGACATTTTTAAAGCTTAGAGCAAAGCAATCCAAATCCTCATGAAAACTAAATTCCACAGATAAATTACTTCAAAGTATCGACGCAAAACCACCTGACGCAGTCTACCTCTTTTGTCTCTGTGTTATCGGCTCTAATATTCCGACAAAATTTCTGTTTTCTTTTTGTTGGGGATGATTGTTTGATTTGTATCACAAATAATATATATACTTAAATATGTGTGTATATAAATGTCTACAATTTATTATATAGTAAAATGTTATATATATTTAAATATACGTTTAAAGTATGCAAAGTCATTACAGCTCAACTGGCAAAGGTTCACGCACGCGGCCAAGAGGTTGCAGGTTCGATTCCTAGAGGAGGCAAAACTTCAGATGGTGACACGTGGCATTGTGAGGTTGCAACATGTGGCGTAGGTGAGGTGGCATATATGTGGCAACACGTGGTGTGCAAGGAATGGTGGTGATGTGACAGTCGTCGATGACGTGGCACCGACCGGTAATGATGTGGCAGTTACCGGAGTAAATTATTATTTTTTAATAATTTTGAAATTATTATTTTTTAATTATTTTGAAAATTTTATTTTTTTAATAATTTTAAAAATACTTTCAGCGGCGACTTTTGTCGACGCTGAAAGTACCCTTCGGCGGCGACACAAGAGTTGTCGCTGAAGATAGTCTTTGGCGGCGACTCTTTTGTCGCCACCGATGGGTACTTTCAGGGGCGACAAAAGTCGCCGCTGAAAGCCTTTTTTGTCGCCGCTCAAGGGTATCTTCAGCGGCGACTTTTTTTTGTCGCCGCTGAAACCTTCAGCGACAATACTTTCAGCGGCGACTTTTATAAAAGTCGCCGTTGAAAGTCAATTTTTTTGTAGTGAATGCCTGAGATCATAAATTCAAATCTTATTACCGATGTGATAATTTTGTTTATATGTGGTACGTACACCACTGTAAACGCTTTCTAGACCCAGAGACATACCCTTATCCTAGTTAGGCTCTGGTACTTCAGCTTACCTAAAATTTGGTTTGCCTTGGGGAAAAAAAGACAATGAATTACATCTTGATCAAGATGCCAAGAAAAGAAAAACTATACTAAACTGTAAATGGATATATAGGCTTTGAGAAGATATGATTAATAGTTAATTACTTTACGATTTATAACAAAAATCACTCATTTATTTTAAAAAAAGTTGTTTATAATTAAATAAGAATTGAAGAGAGTATCGTCTATATTTTTTACAAGAGGGGGTAACGACAGTGGCAACAAGCAATCCACAACTCCCAAAAACAAGGGACATAGAAGCAGAAATTCACTCAGTCTCTCCATCCAGCCACATATTTTCATGACATTAAATTTCTCATAATCTTATTATTTTTTTTGACCTTTTTGGGACCATATTAAAGCTTGGAGGCAAGAATAAATGATGGCCCACATATGATCATGTTCGGAGATTGCTGCCAATATTGACTTTAGAGCTAGCCATTCCCTTTCATTTTCGCAATCGCAAAACCGCGCAAAAGTCTCCCCCCGCCCCAAAAAAAAAAAACAAAACCAAAATTGCTCATACCCCTTCTCTATTCTCTCTTAGTAACTCTCTTCATAACCCCACACGCCACTGCCTTCTTTCCCTATATAATCAATCCTCCCCTCTCACTTTTCTCATCATCATCATCATTATCGTCTTTGTCATTTCTTCTTCTTCGTCTTCGTCACTCTCCATTAATCTCCATCTTGCACACTACACTTCTGCACCCTAAATGACTCATACCCTTCCATTAACAAAAGCTTCTCCATTATTCAGTATAATAGTACGGATACTCTTCCTCTCCCATCAGATTTCTTTATCCACCCCCGGGGGGGGGATTCAATTTCTTCTTTCTGTTTTAGGGTTTTACTGGAGATTCATTAAGGTGAATCTTCCTCTCACATCAGATTTCTTTATCCACCCCCGGGGGGGGTGATTCAATTTCTTCTTTCTGTTTTAGGGTTTTACCGGAGATTCATTAAGGTGCATCTTCCTCTCACATCAGATCTCTTTATCCAACCAGGGGAGGATTCAATTTCTTCTTTCTGTTTTAGGGTTTTACCACAGATTCATTAAGGTGCATATACATGTATATATTATATTTCTTGAGTGCTAGCTAGACCCTGAGAGAAATAGAACAAACGCAGAGAAGGATACACACAGATCGAAGAAGCTTGTTGATTTGGTGTGTGTGTGTGTGTGTGTGTGTGTGGGGGAGAGAGAGAGAGAGAGAATGGATAAGGGAAGGTATAGTGACAATGTGAGGATAGTGCAGATCGATACGCACTTTGTGGAGACTGATGCTGTGAACTTCCGAGCGGTGGTTCAGAGTCTCACAGGGAAGGACTCTTCCCCGGTTTGGCCTGAAAACGGGCCCTCGTCGTCATCGTCATCGTCTTCACTCGCCGCCGCCGCAGCAGTAGAGACTGCAGGTGGTGTTGAAACGGAAGCTGGAAAAAATTATTATTATTATGATGACAATAATGACGATGCTCGTAATTTTCATCATGTCGCTGTGAAACCTGGTGTTGATGAACGGAGCATGATGACATCGAACAATAATGAAATCATATACGAAGACGGCGATGATTATATTCTGTCTTTTTTGAAAGACTTATCCTCCGAAGACTTCAACAAGTTCATGTCTGATCAGTTAGCTCTCGTGAAGGACCACCCATTA
>QFDD01002327.1:0-14514 GCA_006871305.1 Vachellia collinsii | reverse complement strand
TGTGGTATTTTATTTTTGCTTTGGCGTGAGGTTACCACATTTAATTTATTTTATATGCTTGCTATGGGTTGTAAGATGTTTTGAAAACATCTTTTGAACAGTAAGTATTGTTTTGATTCAAAAGTTATATGTAATGATTAATTTATAAACTAACATGAGACCACTCTTGTTAACCAAATTTTATATGCTTATAAATTGTTGGTGAAGCGGATAATAGTTTGATACTATGATTTATGATATTGACTTTTTACATCTTGTGATATTACATTATAATTGAGAATGTGATGGACAATGAGTTTATATATGTATGTTGTAGAATGGTTATGGCTGAGTTAAGGGTTTGGGTTGTGATGAAGTATGTGAAGAGGTTTATTTGGTGAACTTTAAAGTCCATGGCAAAAGTCTCCACTACTGATCATAGTAGTTGACAATACATTAGACCTTCCAAGTCTTGGACCCAGTTGTGGGCGGCTTGAGAATGGTGAACTCTCTTGAGTCTTGGACCTAGTTGTGGGCGACCATAGAGAGGATGACACCTTCCAGTTTTGGACCTAGTTGTGGGCAACTAAGGAGGGGGCTCGCTGGCCTCATGATGATGGTTGACTTTTGGCCGAGTCTCTCATCACCATGGGCTAGAGTCCACGTCAGGTTGTATAAGGAGGAGTTTGGTGTTGGGAATTGTTTATAACTTATGATTACTATGTTTGGGTTATACTTGTTTACCAATTACTCTGGTTGGTTCATACTTGTTTACAAATGATTTTGTTTAGTTTATATTATTTACCCATTTTCTCTAATAAATATTATCCAGGCTTCACTACTTATAACCCTTCTTGCATATTCTTTAAATTAAATGTTGGTTACTGAGACTTTACGTCTCATCCCATGGTTTATATATTTTATTTCAGGAGAGGGCCCTAGTATCGGTAGGCGTGAAGGAAAAGAGCCAGAGGCTTAGACTTGTGTCTACTTATTATAAGGCCTCCTCTTTTGAGACATTTATGTAGGAGATGTATATTGCCATACATTTAGGCTGTGCATACTCTGTATTTATCTTGGTTGACTTAATGATGATGTCTAGTTGCCATCTCTCTTTAATGCTTGTTCATGAGTTGGACAGAAGCCACTCAGGGGATATTATATTTATATTTACTTACTTTCCTAGATGGAAAGTTAGTTGCAGATACTATATTTTATTTTTTACATTATGTTGACTCTAAAATGGGTGGCTTTATGATGAATTTATTTTGGGATAAGGTATAGGTCATTTCATTAAGCACCCTAAAACCCTGAACTTTGCCTAAATTGATTCCAATGCTTCAAAAATTATTTTCTCACTTTTACCCTACACAATTTTGCATTCTAAACTCATTGGAAGCATGAAAATCATCAAAATCCACTTCCCTCCTCACTTTCCAGGTCTGGCCAAAACACTCAACAAAGAAGGGAAAATGTGATTTTGAAGATTTCTTTACAATAACATGCATAATCTCACATCTAATCACTTTTCTAACAATCTTTTAACACTAAATCACTCTCCTTCTCATTTTACAAAATTTGGGAAGCACCTCCCTTAGGGTTTGTGATTTACAATAATTAATCCAACTATCAAAACATCACAAAACTACCATCAAACAACTCCAAATCATGCATGGAGTGCTTTCCTAGCCTTTATTGCTTCTAAATCCTTTTCTTTCTCACTTTTCTCTCTCTAAAACCTAACTTTGTAGTAGCCAAATACATCAATTTTCAGCAAAATAAAACCAATAGGATTGAAGAGAAGTGCTAGAAATCAAAGAATATAGAAAATTTCAAGCTTTGAACTCAAGTCTACCTTGATTTTTGCTTGGATTTCTTCTCCCTTTTCCCATTGCTCCTTCACACCACTTCCTCTCTTTTTGGTCAAATTTTTGCTACAGAAATGGTGGAGGATGATTGTAATATTCACATTTTTGGTAATTAGAATAAAGGCTAAACTAAGGGGCTATAGAGAGATAAAGGGCCCAAAAAGTGAAAAGAAATGGTTATTTTGAAAAGCATGGAACAAAGTGTCATTTTGGGAATTTAAGGACCAAAGTGATAATTCAAAATTTCAAGGACTAGAATGGAATTTGGGACCAAAATATTAGAAAGTGGCCCAGGGTCTAGAAATGTAGAGAAATATTCACTGATCATGAATTAAATTCCAGTTAAAATTAGAATAACCAAAATGACCCTTGCAGGAATTTTTAAGATCATTAATATTTGACTATTTATTTAATTTTTAGCCAAATATAATTATTTAAATACTTAGAGAACTCAAAAATGCATTTTAAAAAGGTGACAAATAGCTTAGAAAATGTTATATTTGATAAAATTGATTTCAACATAAAGTTGGCAGCAGTTGCTGAATTAGAAAATTAGAAGGCTGGAAATCCCCAAATTAGGGTTTTTGGGAGGAAATTAATTTAGAGCATATTTGAAAGCTATTTGAGATGAGAAAAATCATGAAGTGATCAGTTGAATTTTGAAAATTTTTAGTGACACTAAACTGGTCAAGTGATTATAAAATTTCCAAAAAGCATTTCCATAAAAAAAACAATCAGATAATGTAACTTCATTTTTTGTTTGCAAAAGTAGAATGTGGGGAGATGAAGGCTACCATTTGTGCTCTTCTTGTTTAAAGAAGAAAAGAAAAGGAGATATTTAGCAAAAGAGGTAGATTTTATCAGTATAAAGTAGCTCTGTCAGTAGAAATGAATGCCACATGCAGTATAACACTTTGGGTAGATTTTTATTTAGTCTTCCAACCCTCATTTTCTATCCATATTTTCGTGCTCTAGCCAAGAGAAGAGAGGGGAGTAGCTGAAAGTGATGAGCAAGCAAGCAAGAAGAAGAAAATCAAGCAAAATTCAACGGAGTTAGTGTTTTGGCTTGATTTCTTCCATAGAAACTTATCTAAGAGCCTAGTTCTCCCTTTCTGTCAGTTTAGTTCTTTTTTAAGTGATTGATTGAGAAGTTTCAAGAAGTGTTCTTAGAGGGGCTAGTGAGAGAAAATTGAGAAATAGTAAGATTAGGAAGTAACAATTGCCATAAATCAACTCTATGCATATTTTGCTATGTGTTGATAGTTGGTATTCCCTTATGATAGCTGCTGATCGAATTTGATGATGTATGGATATGAATATTTTAAAATTTTTAATGGTAGAAAATTGGTCTAGGAATGAGATTATGCATGTGTATACAAAAAATGTTGCAAAATCTCATTTTCTCCAATTTTCCCCTACCATTCGACCAACTGAAGTTAAGAGGGAAAATGATGTGATTTTGGTATTTTTGATGCCTCCAATAGATTTAAAATGAGAAATTGTGTAAGGTGGAAGTTAGAAAACAATTTTAGAAGCATTAGAACCCCCCAATTGCCAAAGTTAAAACTTAAGGAACCAAAGTTATCAAGATAGAGTTGTATGGTTTGTTAAGGGTCATAGTGAATTGATGGTAGCTTGTATTGATGCCAAGTGGATTATGATGTATGTAGGAGTGTTGAAGTGCAAAGAAAGTTGACAAGTGCTAGTGGAAGCCATTGCAAGCTTACTTGGAAAGATAAGCATCTAAGGTAGCAGAACTCTAACTTATACATTTACATTGCAATTGATTATTGTTTGTGTTACTTTGCCATATTGATGCATGATTGTAGCCATATGACATGCAAATCCTTGCTTGTGAGTGTGCATGGTTGTAGCGATGCAATGTTGCCTTGGCTTTGTGCAAATGTGATGTTATGTGTAAGGTTGTATCAATAGTTTCATGGCATGCTAGTTTTCATTTAAATAATCATGCATCTTGATGTGTTAGTTAGAGATACTTGCTACTTGGATTTCTTTGAAATCTCAACCTTTTCAAGGATAAACCATAGGCACAAGCTCAAGAGTTAAAGGTAAGGAGGTGCAAGGCTAAGTGGATGGTTTGCATTTTGAGAATCATGTATATGTTGTATATGTGTAGTTTTGGAGGAATGTAGACTAAACCTCTACTTTTTGGCAAATATGTGCTAAGTGATGTAAATATGTGCTAAGCATGTTAAGTATATAGGCATTATTTGTTATGTGTGGAGAAAAGAGAAGAGAGCATGCAATTAAACCATAAAAAGTAAGGAATGAAAAATCAGACCGGATCGGCCGGTTTGAACCAAAAATCAGTGAACCAGACCATGGTCTAGTCTGGTTCAAAAGTTGAAGTGGAGGTGGGTCGACTTGGTGCAATCCATTTGACCCGCCTTCAACCCGATCGACCTGCCAGTCCAGCGGGGTTGGCCAAGTGATTTTCTATGATGGGAAATCCTCATAAAAATGACATTGTTTTGATATTTAAAAAAAAAATTACATCCAAACATTGCTTGAAACCTCAAATGAAAAAAATCCACTCTCGCCTATCCCGTCTCTCTTGGTTTGGCTTATTAGATTAGAGTCCAGCTCTTTGCCTTCCCTCACTGTTGCCGTTGCTCTTGATCTATCTAATGTTTCTTTATTGCTTCTTCGTCGCTTGCCCCACTTCATCTTGATTTCGCCTGACGCTCTTCTTCCTTTGGCTTGCTCTCTACACTCTCATCTTCTTGTCTCACTCTGGAATCTCTCATCCCATATCTCATGATATCTATGATGTAGTTAAAGTAAATGTATGAGGGAGAAATAGATTTCACGAAGATATGAATTACTGCACCGTTTGGAGGGGAAAAAAAAGAAAAATAGAAGTGCTACACCGTGAAAGAGTACTAAGAGGATTGATAGCTGAACAACATTTAATGCTCCTTCCTCTATTTTCATTCACCTTTCTCTATTTTCGATGTCCCACTTGCTTCATTTCTTCTCTTTTTTAATCTTACAATTTGGTCTCCCTTCTTTTTATAACAATTCTTCTTTTTGTATAACGAATAAAATTTGAAATAAAAATATAATGACCCATAAAAGTTTCAAAAACAAATTAGTAATATAATAAAAACTTTAATATAAGAAATATTAACTTATTTATATTATTAATTTACTAACATTTTAACAATGACATTAATCATTTTTATATTTTATAGTAATATTTTCCTTTCTCATATTACCATTATGTTCATCCCATATTTTAATATAACCGGTTTGACTCCAATTTGACCCATCAACCCTTGAATCACTGACCTTACTGATTCAATACCCGGTCTAGTTTTTTTAACCTTGATAAAAAGGGTCTAAAGCCTTATTTAATAGCACAAATGGGAATTTTGGCTAAAGTAGAGCAAATGAACCTCAAATGTCATGAAATTTTGCATGCAAGTGGTTCATGTCACAAGGTTTAAAGAGCTATAGTTTGTTCAATTTAGACTTGTGTCAAAAAAGTTATTCATTTTCAAATTTCTGCTAAAAACTAGAAAAAAGACAACATCAAAAGTTGGTTGTGATGAAGTCCAAAGTTTGCCTTGGCAAAAGTGCTTAGAAAGGAAAAATCCTCTCATTTTGAAAGAGTTCACCATAGTGAAGGAAAAGTTTGCTGCATCAAACATGGTTAGAGAGCAATTTCACTTCAAGTTTGTGAAGTTCACCACGACGAAGACCAAAGTTGGCCGTGGTGAAACATCAAAGTTTTGACCAAAGGAATAGTAATTTTTCCAACTCTTTTCAATTTTGAATGATCAATAATTTGGTCTAAGGATTATTTTTTTCCCTATATGGGATTGAAAAAGCTTTCATTAAAGGCTTGAATCACTTAGTTTGATTTTTTCTAGAATTAGTTGTGAATTTTCAAATTTGGACCAAAAATTTCAAGGTACCAATTGAATAGTAACCTAAGTGAGAAGTTTGAAATTCACTTAGTGGACTATTTCTATTCTAAACAATGGTCTTGAGTGATCTAGTTAATGTCTCTAATGCATAATGAAGTAGAGTTAAAGAGGTATTACAAAGGTGGTCTTAAAGTGCTTTTAATTAAATGGTAACATGTGTTAAAAAAGAGTGGGACCCACTTCGACTGATAAAGCAACTTTATACTGATATTTTCTACAACTTGTTTATGATATTTCATCTCTCTTTTCATCTTGAAATATAACCATTACAAGTGGCAATCTCATGGCCCCACAACTTTCTTTACAAAAACTTTTGGTTTCCATAAAGCCACTTTATGGCACTAGAAATACTTTTCGAAAAACCCATAGTCACTTGATCAATTTAGGGTTATTAAAAATTCTTTGAATTCATTTGATTCTCCCATAACTTTTCTTTCCTTATTTTTCCTTCTAGAATGACTTTAATTCATTTTTGAAGAAAACCCAAATTCAGGACTTTTCTGAGCCTTTTTCTTTCCTATATAGGAAACTGTTTTTAACTTTCTCTGGGAAGAAATTTTATCAATTACTATAATTTCAAAGCTATTTTTCCCCAATCTAAAATTAGATATCAGAGACATCTAGATATTTTAAATAATTATTTATTGAATATTCAAATATTAAATAGCCTTTACAATTTCTGTAAAAGTTATTCTTATCAATTCCATCATCACTAGAATCTTCTTGTGAGGACATGTAATCTTGATCACTTTCACTTTCAGTCACAACTTCATTATTTTTCAGAATCATGACTCTCTTGTTGGGGCATTGAGAAGCTATATAACATGTACCCAAACACTTGAAACGTTTTATATCTCTATTTCTAGAAGTTTAGGAATCATATTTGCCTTTACTCTTTGATAAAGCTTCTTCTTTTCCTTTAATGGTCTCCTTTGGGATAGCTCTTTCTCCTTTCCTCCAATTTTGCCTTTGTGAAGATCTATATCCAAAATGAAATTTAAAAGATTCTTTTTTCTTGAGTTGCTTTTCCACCTTAATTGCCATGTGCACCATGTCTTGTAACTCTACATAATGATGCAACTCCACTATGTCAGCAATATCTTTGTTTAGCCCATTCAAAAAAACGAGCCATTGTAGCCTTTCTATCTTCTTGAACATTAGCTCTTATCAAAGCTAATTCAATCTCTTTATAATATTCATCCACACTTTTGGAACCTTGAGTAAGGGTTTGCAACTTTTGATAACGCTCTCTATAGTATGATTAGGAATAAATATCCTCTTCATTTGAGTCTTCATTTCCCTTCAAGTTGCTATCAACATCTCACCATTATTTCTCCAATTGATACCCAATTTATCCCACCAAACAATTGAATATTCAGTGAATTCTATGGCTGCCAATTTAACCTTTTTAGCTTCAGAATAATTATACCACTAAAAAATCATCTCTATCTTCTTCTCCCATTCTAAATAAGCGTTACGATCACTCCTACCTTGGAAAGGTAGAATTTAAATTTTGATGCTCCCGAGGTTCCCATCCACTCTATTTCTCTCCCTTGGAATATTCATGCCATGTCTCCTCCCATGCCTACCTCCTCTATACATATTTCTTCCAATTTCATAATCAGATTCAAACTCTTCCTCACTGCCACCAACTTCATCACTTTCATATTCAAATTCATCCATAGAGACTTGCCTTTGCCAATCATGCCTTCTAGAATTTGGTCTATCTCTTTGCAGATTTGGAATCCTTTCATCTTGTCTTTCCATCCTATCCTTTATTTCTCCATAAACAATGTCCATATGTGCAAAATGTTGCTGCATTGTTCTAAGGTGTCTTCTATATTCACAGGATTTTCACTACCACTTGATGTTCTACTTGCACTAGACATTGTGACTTGAAGAAAAAAATGTTAGTAAAATAAAGTTCCTCACAAATTCCTCACATGTTGGCCTCAAGAATGTCACTCAACACTCATATTTCACTCTAATTTGCCCTCAAGTTCCTCACTTTTTCCTATATCTACTCTTTAAATTCCCCATAAGGCTCTTTAGAGTACTAAGCAATTCAGTCAAAGCTATCATAGTTTGCAGAATCAACGCATCATTTAGAAATTTGAGATATCAAAGAGTTTAAGAAAATCAAGAATGACACAAAGATTGAAGATATTAAAGCAATTTCTAGATATGAAGATGAATCTTTGCTCAAAACAATTAGAGCACAATAATTGAAACTTTCTTTTCACCTTTTTTTCTTTGAAATTTTATTTTCATTTTTTTTGCTCTTTTTTTATGACAATTTTTTTTCACTTTTTTTTCTTTCCTTTTTTTTTTTTGGGTTCTTTTTGGTATCTTTTTCATTTTTCACCAAAATATAAAGAAACTAAGAAATATACCACAAGAAACACAAGAACACAAACTGAAACCAGAAATTCTACAAAACACATTCAATTTAGAGTGAATGAAACATAACCTAGAAATCTCAAATTGAAACAAACCCAAAACAGGCAGAAAGATGAAACTTTGAACAATGAAAATAACCTATTACTTGTTGAAGGACATGAAAAAATTGGACGAACAGATGGAGAAAATTTGAAGATGACTCAAAAGAACAGACGTAAGAAAAGGCAAAATAATGAATGAAAATCAAACTAAATGAATAGAAAGATAAAAACTAAGTTTAGAATTGAAGCTCTGATACCAAGATGGTGCAAACCCAGGAAGAAAAGATCCCATGAACCCACAACCAATCACAATATATGCACCCCAATAAAGCTAAACAAAGGTTCAATAATCCATTTGAACCCTTGAACATGGAAGAACAGTGATCCTAAGTGTTGGAAGAAGCTACAAGGTTGTTCAAGCTTTGATAAGTTTCTTTATTTAATAAAGAAGCCCAGAGAGAATCCACTCTCAAGCAAGAAGCAACTTGCATAATGCAAATCTTTAACCTCAAAACTCAAATCTCATAATTTGATAATCTTTCTTCAAGAATGAGGAGTACAATGTATCTATAAAGATTATATTTTGAAATTCTATCTTAAAAATATGAAATGCAATATAGAATCTAGAAAAATAAAATTCAAATTTAAAATTAATATCTATCATAAATTCTTGGAATATGGATATTCAAAAGAATATATTCTATCTAGTTCTACCTAATTCAAAATACAAATTTTTGCATAAATAAAATAAACTAAAGATAACTAGCATTTTAAGCCCAAAATGTGATTATTTATGCCCAAATGAGTCCTCCTGTGATAGCTCTTGGTCCAAGCCCAAAATATGATTTGCTTACCCATTTTCAGCCCAAATTAAATTAATGCCGTCCTTGGATTTTTCATTCTCATCTTTTGATCCAATTGCCACTTGCTTTGTCAAAATCTCTTACACAAGCCCATTCAATACTTCGTTAATTCTCTTGGCTCTTGCTCTTGTAATTGATTCACTTGGAATTTGCAAAGGCACATTTGAATTTGATCAGTCTGCTTGTTGGATCACATCATGCGACCAAGTATGTCAATTACATTGGCCTCCTAGCACGCAACAAGCCAAGCATCTTAGTAGAGGAGTGGGACAATATTCCACAACATGTGAAGGACAATATTTAAGACATAATCTAGGTATAAAAATCACTTTTATTAGTTTTGCAAGTATTTAATAATTATCATTTTGTCAGTAACTATTTGGATGGTAAGCATTGCAGCTTACTTATGATGTTCTTGACAATGAAGCCTTGAAAGCAAGACATGTTCATTTTGTTGCAGATGCTGGAAGGCATTCAAAACACAACTAGCTAGCGCTTATGTGCATAATGAGGTGAAAGATGGTAGACCTCGACCTTCTCCCTAGAGCAAATACCCATTTATTAATGAGGACACTTGGGAAGAATTCCGTAGAATTCAAACCACACCAAAAGCTTTGGTCAATTTATGTAGTTAAGGTTTTATTCTCTATTATTTTATTAGTCATCAATCATTGTCTTTGTTAATTTTAATAATTTTATAAATTCTTATTCATAGCTAAAAAGAGCTAAAGTGTGACACCTCACTTATTTCCTTCTAAACTTCATTAGAGATCATTATTGAACCCTTCTAGTACTTTCCAAACTTGAAATTTTAATTCGTGAAGTTTCACTGTTCATATGGTAATTTTTCACTTTTTTATATTTTTCTTTCAAATTTGGGAAGGCATAAATTTTGGTACAAATTTCCAAATTCATTAAACTTAGGCTCATTTTAAATCTTATCATATGAAATATGTTTTTGGAAAGTTTCAAATTAATTGGGGTTCATTTTTTATTTTTCCTTGTAGTTTCAATTTAGGGTTTCGGCAAGGGTGCTGGACCCTTTTTGCATATTTAACTTGTTCCATTTTTAGTTTGGCATATATAGTTCCATCAATTTCATTTCTTAACAAACTTAGCATATTTACACAAAATTATCTATATATCCATATATCAAACATGTAGAGGTTTAATTTATACATATGTTCCAAAATCCACAAAAAAATTCAACAAAAAATCACAAATTGTCATTACATCATTGGACTAATAAAACTTCCATTACTCATCAACCATCTTGCCTTTGCCCTTATTTGCAATTGAACCTATAGAAGGTTATATTAGGAGGGTGTGATTTCAAAGAAATCCCCATAGCAAAAATACTAACACAACCATTAATATGCATGGTCATTAGTCATTATTTAGCTAACATGCATGAACACTTCATTTTCATATTTCTCAAGCACTTTACACATAACCATGGTATGCTAAAGACACATCATCACATAGCAGAAAATTGACATGCAATATAGTACAAATAACAAATAATCACCAATAGCAATATTAATGCAAGGTTAGTAGTGTTTGCAACCTTGTTGCTCACTTTGGCACTTGAACTTACAAATTTTCTTCTTGCTTTTCAAAATGTCTCCTTGGCAATTTACTTCTCTACACATAATATAATACCATTGATATTAATACTAAGTAATTACCAAGCCTTAAAAGACATCAAAACTCTCAAAAATCCTTCTTGATCCTTGAGAGCCCTAAAGCCCTTAAACTTGTCAAAATTGATTCTAATGCTTCCAAAGTCATTCTCTCACTTCTATCCTACACAATTTTTCATTTTAAATCCAATGGAAGCATCAAAATTATCAAAATCTCATTCCTTTCCTATGATACAGGTCTGGCCCAGAATATGGAGTAGTGAGGGTTTTGTGATTTTTCAAACTTCCTCTTCATATAAGTGCATATTCTTGTTCCTTAATGACTTCTTATGCATTATTCAACACAAAACACCCCTCCCCCATACTTATAGAAATTCGGCCAGCATGCCCCCTAGGGTTTGAAGATTCCAGAAATTCATACACACACTCAATCAACACAAAACACACACCAATCAACTCCACAACATGCATGGAGTAATTTCCTACCAATAGTTTCTTTTAAATCCCTCTCTTTTCACTTTTCTCTCTCAAGAATCCTATTTTTCCAGCAGCCATTAATCACCAAAAAACCATGAAAATAAACCTATAGAATTGAAGAGGAGAGCTTAGGGAGCAAGCCTATGAAAGATTTTGCACCAAAACACAACTTACCTTAGCTTTGTCAGGATTTTCTTTCTCTTTTTGGCTCCCCCTCTTCACGCCACTCTCTCTTCTCTTTTCCTTGGGTTTGGCCAACCTTGAGTGCTGGAATGAATAAGGAAATGATCTTAAATCTCTTTTATTCAAGTGGCAACATGTGTTAATTAAGGTGGGTCCCACTTAGACTAATAAAATAACTTTTTTTCTGATATATTCTACCACTTATTTGAGATATTGTTACCCTATTTTTACTCATGAAATAAGATTATTATAAGTGGCAAAATATGGTCCCTTCCTTTTCTTTTTAAAAACTTTAAGTTTCCATAAAGTAGCTTTATGGGTCTGGAAATGCTTTTCGTTAAACCCCTGCTCAATTAATTGTTTAGGGTCATTAAAAATTCTCTAATTTTATCTAATATTCCCATGATTTTTATTTCCTCAAGTTACTTTCTAGAATGGCTTTAATTAATTTTTAAAGAAAACCCTAATTCGGGGTTTTTCGGTCCTTTTCTTTCTGATCCGGGAAAATGTTTCTAACTTTCTCTCGAAAACAATTTTATAAAATATTATAATTTCTAAACTATTTTCCCTTACTCTGAGATCAGATATCTGAGGCATCTAGGTATTTAAATAATTGTATTTGACTAATTATTTATTAAATAGAAAAATATTCGATAAACTTTAAAATTCCCCGTATAGGTTATTTTTATTATTTTAACTCAAATCGAGTTTCAATTACTTATTAGTGAATTTTTCTCTATCTTTTGGTGCCCTAAAAATTTTTCAAAATTTGACCAAAATACCCTTGGACTTCCTCATAATTACCAAAATACCCTTGAATTACATAAATAATGGTCCCTCGAATTTCAAAATTTCCACTTTAGTCCCATTTTCAAAATTACTCTTAGGTCCTTGAATTTCCAAAATAGCATTTTGCTCCATAAATTTTCTACCTTGTCTTAAATTAGCTCTTTTGCCCTTCATTTCCTTTCTTATCTTTGGGCCCTAAATCAACACATAATTACTTGTTTAGCCTTTATTCTAGTTACAAAAATGTGGATATTACATAAAGCAATAAAGCATGGTAGAAAGAATGATTGCCCCTACACAATATCTCACTGGAACTATGCAAAGGCTTAGAAAGACTTGCTGGTAGCCAATAGAAAGAGGTTGGACAATCAAGCTCAATTGATCCTTCTACCATTGTTTCTCCATTGTCTCTAATATGTTGTGAAGATAGATGGAAGTACGCTCAAAAAAAGAAGTGGGCTTTATACAATCCAACATGCTCACATAATTGCTGAAAGGATTGTAAGTACTCAAATTCTTTACTTTAGTAACATAACTATATAAATTCTGATGTAAGTTATCTATACGTCACAAGAAGTAATTCAACAACATCAAGCCAATGGAACGTTCAAGCCTAATGGGAGGATTTGACTGTTGTTGTGGGCAAATCATATTATCCTGGGTGTGTAAGGGGAATTGGACACAGGGTGGGCTTAAGAGACTACTTCGGACCAACTATACGTTACTATCCCTCAAGTGTGGTGTCTAGGGAGGAGGTGGATGCTTTGTTGTCTGTTATGAAGGCAGAGGTAGAAGCTTCACTAAATGAAAAAATAGAAGTAAGGTTAGAAGCCCAATTAGAAGCTTGAATGAGCAAGATGAAGGATGAAATGATGTCTATGATGAGCTCGAAACAGGTGACAAGTGTCCCCAAGACACCTATAGCTCTTCAAAGCACTAAAGAGAGTTGTTCTACTATTGGGTGTACATTAGAGGGTCACACCATTCTAAATGGTGAACCTTATGATCTATATGTCGAAGATCCTTCAAGATGGTTAGTAGCACATGACAACATTCACAACTTGGGGCCAACCATCCACCACACACAACAACAAGAAGATCAAGTAAAAGTTGTGGTTGAAAAGGTGATAATTGTAGATGATCCTATCCCAATCCCCATTGACATAGTGGACACTATGGGTAATGCTATAAATCCTTTTATCACAAATCCAATTGCAACTCCATCCAATCAAATTGGTTTCACACCCGCAATTGCATCCCCAACTGTAATCCTAGTTGAACACCCTACAATGAGTGATTTTGAAGTCATTTGATAAATCCTTTATGGAAAAAACATTGCCAATGGATTGAGCAATTATTGGGGAGGAATAAGTGCTAATCTATGTTGAAAAGGAGGATTTGATATGTCACACGTTTCTTTAGCTTATTTTATTATACTTTAGAGACCATTTTGAGACCACTTGAATGCCTTTCATAGTATAAAATTGGCCAACCAATTGAAACTCAAAAGTTCTTACCCCTATGCATTTGGTAATTTGAAAATTTTGGCCAACTTTGAAAATTTATAACTAATTCTAGAAAAATCAAAATTAAGTGGTTCAAATATTAAATTACAGTTTATTCAATTTTCCATGCATTCTTTAACACAAAATCATTCCTCCCCCTATAAGATAAATTTCAGCCAGCATGACCCCTTAGGATTTGGGATTCTAAAAATTCATATAATCATCCAACAAACACAAAACAACCACCAAATCATATAATCAACTCTAAATCATGCATAGAGTTTTTTTCTAGCAATTATTTGATCTAAATCCCTCTTCTTTTCACTTTCTCTCTAAAAAAACCATATAGTTACAGCAGCATATATACACCATATTCAACAAAAGTAAACTGATAGGATTGAAGAGAAGTGCTAGAAATCCAAGAATTGGAAGATTATAAGTGAAAATCACCTCCTACCTTGAGTTTTAGTGGATTTTTTTGCTCTCTTCCCTTCTCCTTATTGTGTTCCACTTCCTCTTCTCTTCTCCTTGAGTTGGCCGGTCTTTAGGTTCAGAAAATGGAGCAAAGAAGTGTCTAATATGAAGTGGAGCACATACGTTAAATGGTGTGGGACTTACCTAGACTAATAAAGTAGCTTTACCCTTATATATTCTATCACTTGTTTATGATATTTTGCCTCTACTTTTGCTCTTGAAATAAGACTATCACAAGTAGCAAAGTTATGGCCCCACCATTTACTTTACAAAAACTTTAGTTACCATAAAACTACTTTATGGTACCATAAATACTTTTTGGAGAACTCAATCACTTGA
>QFDD01002326.1:0-15717 GCA_006871305.1 Vachellia collinsii | reverse complement strand
TTTTGTTTGTTTGTTTTGGGACCCTCTCAATCAGAGTTGTGGAAGACGTACGTGCTGGGGAAGCTACGTTGGCAAAACCATAAACAATATATACCGTAACCCTTAAAAAAATCAGGAAGTGCTATTCTTTAAGATTAAACAAATCATTCCTTTTTGTAAAAATACATGGTGATGAAACTGAGAGAAGATAAAAAAAATCAGCAAGAGACAAAAGATTTTTTGTCTTCAAAATTCTCTTATTCATCTTATATCTCTCATATTTATATTTCTATGAGTATTTCTAAATGAAGCGGTCGTGAGGAAATTTATAAACATTAAAGAGATATTTTAAACGGATACCTTTTTAAGTAGTATATTTCTTCAATTAAAAGTCATAATCATATGTTGATTTATTAAACCTAACAAATCAATTCATGAACCAATATAATTAAATTCCTTAATTAATTTACAAAGACATGACCTTCTAAAATATATCTCTTCATTATAAAATATTCCAATAATATTTGGAGATATTCTTTTTTTTTTTTGGACAAACCCATACAAAATATTTCCAACAAGTTGTGCATTGATCGCGAGTTTCATTCGATCAATTAGTTTTATGCATCCCTTCCCATATATATATATATGTTGCTTTCATCATCTGTTTAATAATTGCATTCCATCTTACACTTCCGCAGACAATCTGTTTCATAACAAGTGAAGATGTTACAGCGCACATTAGAAACCCAATATGACTACGGTTCAGATCAGTCGGCAAAGCAAACTATAATTAGTTTGAGGGGAGAGGAACCTTATTGCATAATTATCTCCATATATGTTAATCGGTGATTAAGCAAAGTCCGCTTACATATAGTGTGCTTCCTTCTGAGTACAAGCCTGTAATTTATTAATGAGGGAACTGACATTTTGTGGCAATTTCGCGATTCTCGGTTTCCTGCTCTTCCTCATTGCTTGCCACTCCCGCCAGATGTCTTTGTTCTTGAAAAATATTCATATCTGGTGTCAGAAGAGAAGCTAATCTGGCTGAAGGAGTTTTTATTAACACAATCATTTTCGCTACATCCTTGAAAAAAAGCTCAAACAATGTTGTTTTAGGCTTTTAAAAACCCAGATAAATAGAAATATCCTTTCTTCAAAAAGACATATAACTAGATACTCAACGCGTACATGGAATATAGTGTCATTTGAGTCTCTTTAACATTTGGTGTGTAATATTTCAATGGGCTAACATTTTTCTTTTTTGTATGATATGAATATAAATAAGAAGTAACTTAATTGATATTAAAGGCCCAAACAAAAATATAATTCCACTGGCAAAAGAGAAGGAATCAGACCACTTGGTTATGTTTAAAAAAACAAAAGTTGGGAAAACGTTTCACTGGAGGCCCAGCCTGTTTACTAGGTCATGATAGCTTGACCGAACCGGATCAATTTTCTCAAACCACTCTCTGCTCTGCCCAAAAAATAAAAAAAGGTCCAAGAATTTGTGATAAAAAATATGTTTATAATATTACTGCCTTGACCATTCGGCGGGTCCGTGAGGCCTTTTGTTCCCGCCATGGAAATCGATTCGGAGAAGAGCCTCTGCAGAGCACTTTGTGCCTACAACTCCATGGTTCGCTGCTCTTTCTCCCTTATTTTCTTCTCCATTTCTCTTTGCGTTCTGGTTTTTCGTACCTGTAGTTAGCTTTTTGTCCAAACTCTTGAAGCTTCTGGTTTGGTTGATGGAAAGGAAAACCCTGACAAAAGCCTCGGAGAAATCATAGAAACATAACAAATGTATAGGAAGATCTCACAGTTTCCCTCTTAATGCCATCTGTTGTGCGCTTAAAGAGCTATTTTGTCTTCAGGTCTTTATATTCGTCGCCTCTCATTGCAGGATGAAGTGTTTCTAATTCAGAAAGAAACGTACAGGGGGCAGCAATACAGTCAGATTTACTTTGCTCGTCTTCACTTGATGAGAACTCTCCTGTATTCCCTTGTATCCCAGTGGAAACCTCATTTATCAGGTACCTAATCTTCCTGTTTTGAACTTCCTACAAGTATTTCGTGGAAAATTTTTAGAACGCCAACTGTCAAACCTGTTCCAATACTTGTTTCAGTGATTTTCCGTTGCGAATCATTTGCATTGATGTTTTAATGTTTTAATTGTTAGTTTAATTTGGGAATTACTTAAAAAAAATCCTCGAGGGTTCTACTGAACATTCAATTATTCCGGCTTTTGCTTTCCCCTTTCGCATCGTTGGTTTGAAACCTCAAACTCTGGGAATAAAAATTTAGTTCTTAGCTTAGCAAAAACCAAAAAGCTTTTAGTTTGATTGCTTGATGAAGCACCTCTCGTAAAGTTAAGTCCATGCTGATGGCTCCTCCTCGCAGATATTTAATTTTGGATATGGCACTGAATTAGAAGCTTCCTTTCTAGCCTCAACTCAACGATGTAATTAATGAAATTATTAAACCTTGAAAGTATAGAATGTTCATTGCTTCTTCTTCTTCTTGTAATTGTGTTCATTACTCTTCATTTTAGGAAACTCTTGCTGGGTCATATAATTAGCTGTGGCGAAATCAAGGCTGGGTTTGCGATTTAATAATACTAACAAGATGTTGTTTGTTTGAGGTTTTATGTAATTTCAATAAATGATGAAGCCTATGCGCTCATTTATAAGCTATATTCTAGTAAGAGGAGTTCTCTTTGCTACTTGTACATCTCTTTGTCCTTGTAATTATGGTTAGAAGTTATTTACTGGTCTAGATTTGCTGCAGTATGCACGGTGTTGGGACTGGAGGAGGGCAAGGAATGTATCATCGTTGGAACTCTTTATAAACACATGAAGCTTAAACCTTGCATACTTGATGAATATTCTAAGGAGGCAGGAATTCCTTTGTGTTTTTCCTATTAATTTTATATGTTCTGTTCTTGAAATTCAGAATAAAATGCAAAATTGCTATATCTCTGCTAATTATTTACAGAGATCTAAAACGCCACTTGTCAAGCCTCACAACTTTGTGCACCCAGATGATCATCTGGTTTTGGAAGATGAAAGTGGGAGAGTTAAACTCAGTGGGGATCTCATTTTACCTTCTGTGTATATAACAGGTCCATAGCTTGAACAACTTATCTAACCTATATTCTGTAGCCATTTCTATTACATGAAAGTTTGTTCACTTTTCTTGCTGCTTCATTATCAGAAGGGTGGCATCTCCAGCTTTGTTTCTTTTTCTGAGCTTGTCTAGAATTCTCACTTTTTTACCACTCACTGTTGCCTGTTCTCATATAAATACAATGTGCTGTCATGCAAATCATGGTCTGCTGATACGTTATTGTTTTATATTGACATCATGTGTGACAGGGATAGTAGTTGCTATACATGGAAAGGAAACCAGGGCTGGTGATTTTTTGGTCCTAGATGTCCTGGAAGCAGGCCTACCACCCCAGATAGAACTTCCTCTTAAATCAAGTACTTCTTCCTGATCATTTACATTTGTGATGATTCTTTACCTTAATAGAACGTGTGCATTGATAGTTAGTTAATCAAAATGTCCTTCAGAAATTTTTATGTTCATGTCTCTTGTGGTGGATTTTGATATCTAAAATCGTTAGTCCGGTATGTTATTGTAGGGTGTCTACTGTCTACCTGAGTGAGCATGGTGTGGATACATTTTCTGCAGAACTGTTTCTTTTCATCTGATCTGAGAAGTTTTGATAGTTGAAAATTTCAAGTTCTGATCAGCAAGGGTAGACTGTCTTATGTTTTTCTTCTGCTTGGCTGTCTTTTCACTTGATGTTATATGCTTCAACTTTTTCATGAAGTGAAACTAGTTTCTTAAGTTGCTTAATATTTTGTCTTACTTTGAAATGTGCTTACACTATAGTTGCTGGTTCATGCTTCATTTGTCATACTTTTATTGACTGGATTGAAATAAGTAAGCTGCCTTTTTGTGCTCCAGGCCAAACATAATTTATGCGCATTCATTTTATTGTGGTTACTAAAGCTTCCCCTTGTAATGAAAGTGTTGGTGCAAAATCTCTAACCTTGTTTTGACAGGGGAAGACAAATATGTTGTTTTTGTGTCTGGGTTAAGTGTTGGGAGCAGCAACTCCAATCCTCTCCAATTTCAACTCTTCATTGATCATATTACTGGTCATTTAGGAGATGAGAAGGTTTATCCTGACCTTTTTTAAGCTCTCATACTTGTATTTAATTAACCTTTCAAACTCTTAACTTGTCCATACCAAATTAAACAGGAGCAAATTTTGGCATCTCAAATCGTACATGTTGTCATAGCAGGGAATTCCGTCGAGTTTCCTCGGGAACTTCTCAACGGGCAGGTATACAGCTTTACTGATTGAGTTTTTTTAATGATAAAACACTTCAGCTTCTCACTTTTCCTGTAATGTAGTTTCCTATGCACACGTCATTTTTTGTTGTTTAGGGGGATTTTAATTTTCCTATAATGCTGCACATTTGCAGAATTTGGCTGCAAAGGATCTCTCAAGGTTGTCTGAACCAATAAAGGAGCTTGATATTCTGTTGAATCAGGTGAATTGAACTTGTTTGGTTAGATATAGTCTTCATCTTTACGAATCAAGCTGCTTAATGTTTTTACATATGTTTAGATTGCTGTAGGCTTGCCTTTGGATATCATGCCTGGACCCAGGGACCCGGCTAACTACTCATTACCCCAGCAGGTTCTTATCCTATCCTTTAAGATGCATACAGGCTAATCTGTTTTTTGTTTTTGGACTTTAATACTACGATTTGTTCTTTTCAGCCTCTGCATCGATGCCTTTTCCCCGGGTCATCTGCTTATAACACTTTTAGATCGTGCACAAATCCTCACTGCTTTGAGCTTGATAATATTAGGTAATTAATTTTTTTAGCATCATTATTGCCTGCTAGAACTGTCTGTCTTAAACTGACACCTTGCTGCTTCTAGATTTCTCGGGACATCAGGTCAAAATATAGAAGATCTTGATAAGTATTCAGAGGCCAAAGGTAAACTTGAATTCATGGAAAGGACTTTACGGTGGAGGCATCTAGCACCAACAGCACCTAATACCCTTGGTATACATTACATATGCTGCAATGAATTTATGCATTTACTTGCTTGGTCACACTTTCTGAAAACAGCTGTCTATGTGCTGAGGAATCTAGAAAGCTAAAATATGGAACTTTGTCCAGGCTGTCCTTCTTACCTTCATATTAATTTTTTTTTCAGGGTGCTATCCTTTCACCGATAGGGATCCTTTCTTCCTTGAGAGCTGTCCCCATGTGTATTTTGTTGGCAATCAAGATAAATATGAAACTCGTGTAATTAGGGGTATCATTATTTCGAATTTTTCTTATAAAAATAACTTTATTTCTGATTTGCATTTAATATAACTTCTGCTCCCCCTATACTCACATCAAAAGGGAAAAAGGATCATATATGATAGCGTGTGGGTTTTGCAGGATCAGAAGGGCAGTTGGTGAGACTCATTTGCGTTCCTAAATTCAATGAGACTGGAGTTGCTGTTATGGTGAGCTTTAATTTTTTCACGCATTGCCTAGATCACTTCCACTATGATTTGAATGGCTTATCTCAAGTGTCTAAAATTACTTATCCTGAATGTACAAATTAAACTTTTCATTATGGTAATAGCCCTCCAGCTGATCAAACAATCGGTCTTTACAAATGATTAATAGACTGGGCATGATTCTTAGGTTGGAAGTTTTGTGCGCTCCTTCTTATTGCTTTTAAACCTTCTATCTTTGAATAAACTCACTTTATTCAAAAAATATAATCTTGAAAAAACTGGATTATTTAAAATTGATTCAATATTACTCACAATGGTGCATTGATATTATGCTTGTTAACCTTGATAACTCAATTAAAAAAGTTAGTTTTGGCTTACTTTCATTTGATGAAAAACTGGGGCAAGACTAGGAATGGAGAGCATTATTTTTTTCACTGGTTGAATTTCATGGCTAAGACTCTATGGTAGAGGTTTTCATCTGACGTGATTCTTTATCAATACTTAAATTTCATTCTCTTTTGCAGCTAAATCTGAGGGATCTTGAATGTCATGCCCTTAGTTTTGGGACGCAACTCAGCTCTTAGACATGCGCAACGAAGTTTCTGTGGTAACCGAAGCTGTGACCTTAAAATCTTAACATTGGTCGAAATATAATGTTGTTTTCCGTTAACATAGTCATGATTTTATTTCAATAAATCTAATCCGATGGATATATAAATATGTTCATAAATGTTTAGTAACACATGATCCGTACAAGTTAGCTATAATGTACCTATGCATATGTGCAGGTTTTCAATTTTTTCTGAAATATGAATGAATTTACATCCCAGGTCCGACGGCATGCTGCAGTTTACATGTTATGGGAAGTTTGTGAGTTGCTGCCATCTCTACCCTTGCCTTCAGAGAAAGCGAAAAGGTGAAAACTGGTGCAAGCTGACGAGGGAGCTTTTTTTTTTTTTTTAAGTTTAATATATAGCCGGTGTAGTGCTCTAATTTATACAGTGAGTTAAGTTTTTCCAACTCGTAGTTGCATGTTTATGCATTTGGTGTAACTGTAAACATTTGGGAAACTAGATTTGTCTTAATGAGAAAGGGACTGTATTTTCCAGCATAACGTCATTTAGTACTATACTGTTTTTAAATTGGTGCGGTAACAACGGATTCATGATCAGAATGAGAACTACACAGCCACAAAAAGAAAAAAAGAAGGAAGAAAAAAAAAATTACGATCATGGGATGGCATCGCATCTGCTATGTCTATACTCTATACTACTAACCTGTTAGAGAAGTTCTACATACACGTTAGATCATGGGATTTAAGAAGATCAAAATGTATTTGGTTATGCTGATACGATCCATTTGTTGGTAACTGAAGTTGGGCCGCATCACCGGTTAGTTCAAGAAATCTATGAGACAAGATACGTCGTCTTATATGATTGGGATATCGAGATACTACATTCCCATTGTGAAGCGTTAAAGAGTGCAGATTATTTGACCAAAATAGCCTACGAGGCGAACATTGAGCTGAGTTTTCTCCAGATCCCTTTAGTTTTTTGTTCGGACCTAATGTTTTGAGTTTACTCCTGAATAGGATATCTTTATCATGTTTTTCACTCTTCAAGGTTAAAATCTTGTCTTTGTTATTAGAAAAAGAAGTTTCCATACACCCATTCCAAAATAAAGCCATCAATTCGCGAGACTTTGTACATGCTTTGAATAGTTCTTAAAAATAAACAGAACACTTCTTTTCGTATCTATAATAATATAATCAACCATTTTTTTGATCAAACATAATCAACAGATTTATTACTTATGTGTCGTTGACAATCCCGATCTAAAACCTTCCGGCCGGATTGTCCAACCTGGATTTCTGTATTGTAGCTATTAGGAAGTGGACGTGCCATGCCCCACAAATCATTATTGTAAAACTCATGCCAGACGGTTACATATTTCTTTTGTATTTTTCTGGACTTGTCATTTAGTTGTTGGCATTACCTCAACGGTCCGTTTTTCACGTACCAATACATCACTCCTCTTAAAATACTACTATTAAAATCTGAATCATACGAACCAAGAAACTTAAATAGAAAAAGAAAAAGGAAACTATTTTGCTCACAATGGAAATTCCTGCCTCCGCCTCTGTTAAAGTTCAACATATAACCAAGAAATCTTCGGATGAACTACTCAGAAAGTTTGCTGACGACTCCGACAACGAGCCCCAGAAGAAAAAACATTTGCTTGCAACCAAACGCCAGAATAAAAATTGGGCCGCAACAGATGACTGTCAATGTGAGATCCCATCAAGTGGCAGCACCGCTTTAGTGGGAAGGAGGTCGCTTCTGCCGACACTGAGGCCGGCAATGCTCCGGTAACTCAGGATAGGGATAGCACAATCCAGGCCGAGGAATTTGAGGAACAAGTTTCTCTGGCATTCATTGAAAAGGTGAGGTTCATTCACCTTCTTGAAAAAGCTCTACTCTTAACTCTTGTTCATAGGCAATGAGACTAAATGCGAGGTCCTACACACTACAATTGCTCTGGTCTGAAAAATGGTATCTGCAAACTGTCATTAAAAAGTCTAAGTATCATTGTATAATTGAGATGGGTAAACTTCATTAGAATCATTACGTTTTAAGGACTTGGTGATAAGACTAGAAATTCCATTTGTTCTGTTATAATAGTTCATAAATACCAGCTTGGAATACTCTGTCTGGTTTCATGATACAAACCAGGCGTTACATTTCTAACACTTAAAATTTCCCAGACCAAGGAGAGGATATGTGTGTGGGTGAAATTGAAACTTCCAATCCTCTAGTATGGTAATGCTGAGAAGAAGAAATAATAATAATAATAATAATAATAATAATGTATTAGACATGTAGTCCCTTTTGGGAAAAGGGCTTGCTGAAACATGAAAGATGACACGTGTGGATGAAAATCAAAGGGACGATGATGGAAGTTGTCGTTGGCCTTTCTATTATTGCGATCTATAAAAGATGTCAACGCCAATGCTTTTAATTCATTGCTTCCTGCAGATGTGGCGTAGAACCATAGAAGGAGCCTCTAGAGTTTTCACTGAGAAATATTATCATCGCCACAAGATTCTGAACAGCGACATTTCTTAGCAAGCTAGCTCCCAAACATGCCACTTGGCACTTCCTATTTCTTCATCAACTGCTCATATACTTAGTGATTTTCTGTAAATTGTTTGTGCCATGCTCAGTTGTATTGATGCTATTATTTTATCTCAACCCTGAGTCCTTGAGGAATGATATTCCATGTACTTGTGCTCGTACTCCATACAAAGGTACATAATACTGGACTAGTCTCGTGAACCCCTTTTCCCTTTTATGCTCATCTCTTTTCAACAGGAAGGCGTGCCCGGTGATTTATTTGGCATACCTAAATCCTTACCAATCCCAACCAACTTCAAAAAGTTCTCACTTGATGCTATACCTTTGAATATCATATTGATCACATCACTTATTCATGCACATTCTATAATTTTGGCGGACTTTTATTTCAATCTTGCAGGAGAAAACACTTGAATTTAACTTAAATTCGGGATCAAATGCGTTTGTCTAGCGTCAAGAAATAAGTTGCTTGCATGCCTTGGAGAATTTTAAATATGTTTGGCTACCCTTTAAAAGTGCTTCTAGAAGCACTTTCACGTAAATAGAGACAAAATTTCTTTCATATACTTACCTTGGATTGCTTAAAATCACTTTTTAAAAGTTATTCTCAAACATGCTATAGTAATCTGACAACCAAAAAAATGTATTTATTATTAGGCTTGTCAACCTTGATGTAAATAAAAAGAGATTCTCAAAATGGTCATGTGTTTAAAAAAATGAATCACTTTCAGACATTGGTCATACAGGGTTTTAAGATATCACAATATTAATCGACTTGTTTAGATTAACATTAAAAACTGCTTTTCTAATGTGATTTTTGGCTTACGATGTAAGTATGTGATAAAAGTTTTATCTCGATTTAGATGAAAGTGATTTTTAAACACTTTGACATATAAACACAATGCTTTGATGGGTTTATGGGATCAAGTGGTCCTCAATCGGCTAAAGGACTTGGCTTCCGAGGGAACAACTACAGACTTTGAATGCAGCTGTAAAAGTGAGGGATTAAATAAGATTAGCTGAAAAGTGAAGAAGATGAAACGGAATATTATTGAAATGAAGGAAAGAGGCTTGTGATCATGAAAAGGCCACTTCACAAGCCACATGTGTTGAGTGACTTTCCCTTCTGTTGTGGAAAACAACATGCCCTCTACCTCTACTCTGCTAATCTCTCCCTTTGATAGTCCCACCGTGTTGAATAATTTGTATGCCACAACTGCTATCACACGTGTCCCTTTTAGCCCTTCGATCGCTTCCCAAATATACGATATGATATGCCATGGCCAATATTCATCCTGGATCAAAAGCCAAAAAACATTTTTTACACGGAAACAAGAAAAACTGAACCTTTATGCAGATCATAGTTCATTGGACCGCAAAGCCATATGGGCAAAGCAAATGGCATATGCTCATTTGGCATTTGCTTCAGAGCATATAGAAGGAAAATAAATGACCCCTTGGCCTGGTGAGCAGTGTTGAAACTTTCGATCAACAAGTGTTGCACGCAAACGTTAAGATTGAAAAGCGGCCAAACCTAAATTTCATATAAACCGACGCAATCTCAATCTTTAGTGGTCGGGTTGAACTTCTGAAGGAAAAAAGCTCACAACCTTGTTATATCTTGTAGGAGGTACTGACAATGTTGATCTAACCAACATGTCACAATATTTCCAAATAGGCCTAGGCAGGCTAGAAGCTGATCTGCCACACGGGTTCACTCAATTTTAACAATCACATCAATGGCAATTATGTAAATAGGCATTTGTAAGCAAACAGAAATGTGGTCATTGGAATTTTGCATTAAAAATTATTTAGTGAGGAGGAAGAGGGAGGAAAACTGATGAGCGCTTCTCTTTCTTCCATCGACTTCATGACAAAGTCAACACAAGCTTTTGTCAACTTTCCTCTTCCATTTTCTACCCTGCCTCCACGCGCAGCAACCGTTCTGTAATCTGCGCTTTCGCTAAAAACCTTCGTCTCTTGCTTGTGCGAAGAGAAATCCTCTGCTCAAACCCATCTTCTGTTTTCTCTTCCTCGCAAACACCATGTTTGACACCTTCCATTCTCTTTGAACTCTATAAAGAAAACCGCTCATTTCGTTCTTTTGACTTGCCAAGATCAGATCTTTTGTTGTTTTGAAATTCTGATCATAAAGTCACTCTACTCAAATCCAAAGTTGATTCTTTGATTTATTCTTTGTTGGGAACGGATTTCCGTTCTCTCTTCATATCACTACTTGTTTAATTAGTCTCACTTTGTCCACTAATTTTCGTCTGTTGCCAGTGAATTACAATCTTGCCAATCCTTTTCTTGCTTCAGGCAGTCATCCTCAAAACATTTGCTTTTCACCATCACCTGTACTTTCGATGAAAGGATTAAAATTTCAGGCTTACGGATTTGACATTGAATTTTCCGGAATCGGCAGTGTCTTGTCTTGAGGAATCCGGGTTTTCCTGTTTATCATCAGCGCTTAATTTCTTTTAGGGATTTGTTAGAGAGGGAAATGTGGGATGTTTTCGTGGTTGGCAAGGATAGTTTCTGCGTGCTTGAGGCCGGTCAGGCGGTATGCCCGCATGAACAAGGATGACGTGGATGATCCTTCCTCGTATGACGACACTCTGCTATGGTATAAGGACCTCGAGAAATACTCGTGCGGCGAATTCTCTTATGCTGTGGTTCAGGCCAATGAAATTATCGAGGATCACAGCCAGGTCGAGACTGGCTCCGACGCAATGTTCATCGGAGTGTACGACGGCCACGGCGGTCCCGAAGCGTCTCGGTTCATCAGCGACCACCTCTTCCATCATCTAATGAGTGAGTATTATGAAATTACATACTAAGTTGTCGCTTCATATCACTCAAAGGGATTGATTTTCCCCAGTACCATAATTGAGTGTTGACTTTCTGGACTTTCTGATGTGAATAATCATAGTGATTTTCTTTTCTATTTTTCCCCTTCTTGTGTTCTTAGGATGGTCCTCTGGCTTATATGGTCTCGGCATCAGATGGTTCTGTTGCTTTCTCTATGATTCCTGTTAATGCGATTGCAGGAAACCTAGTTGAAAATTTAATTTGCTTTCTCATTTTAAAGCACAACGCAGGGTAACATTGCCGTCGTCTTCCTCCTCCCTCGCTTCATTTTTCCTCTTCGAGGATGTTTCTTGAACTGAGGGAGTAAGGATCTTTCGACCAAAAAAAACATCCAAGGGTAAAAAGTATTCATTGCATAGGAAATCTGTTTTGAGAACCATCAGTCACCCAGTAGTTCATCCTGGAACAAACTAAAGAAGTTTTTTATGGGCATTTGTTCTCCTCCTCAATCGGTCGTCACATGCTCCTTTTGTTGTCTTTACAGATCCACGGTGTCATTTAAATTTAATGGTTTCTTTTGGATATTCAATAAGGATCCTCTGCCGCTTTGAGGCTGCATTGAAAAATTACTTTTCTATTCAAGATCATCCATAAATTGGCATGCATAGTATGAGATCTATGGCACACGCCACATATTGATTGACCTGTGGTTCTGTTTAAGTAGTTTTGGCTAATCTGGTTGCAGGGATAGCTCGAGATAATGGTACTATATCTGAAGATATCCTGAGAGGTGCTGTTTCTGCGACTGAAGATGGATTTCTGACTTTTGTTCGAAGGACCTATGGTATAAAGCCATTGATGGCCGCTATTGGTTCCTGTTGTCTGGTTGGTGTTATTTGGAAAGGGACATTATATGTGGCCAACCTTGGAGACTCTCGTGCTGTAATTGGTTCTGTAGATAAATCTAATAAGATCGTTGCTGAGCAGTTGACCAGAGAGCACAATGCTAGCAAAGAGGAGGTTCGACGTGAACTTAGGTCCTTGCATCCTGAAGATTCGCAGATTGTAGTCATGAAGCATGGAACGTGGCGCATTAAGGGCATCATTCAGGTTTTCTCTTCTTTTCAGAAGGACTTGTTAATGGTTCATGTTCTTTATGTTTCCATTGTTTACTTGTATTTCTATGAAGCATATATGTAGGGTTTGAAGATTATAAGCGTGCCCTTTCAAATGCAAACGGCGCTAAACTTATCTCAAGTCTCCTTCATATGTGACTTGGAATATCTGATCTGATTTTTAGTAATCCATCTTATGTTAACACATGATGGACGGATGGTAGGTGATTTTCCTTTCTATTTTAGGCGGAACGCTTACCAATGATAAACCATGCTTCTAGCAAAACTTAGAGCATACATGAATGTGTGTTTTTTCTTGGTAGATACATTCGTGTATTTGTTTGTGCGTTTTTATATGGAAGTATTTTAATAAGGTTTCATTATCAGTTTTTTCTTAGCCTGACATTTTTTTTTTCAAGTCATACTTGCTACATTTGAATTCTGCTATCCTCTTATCTAATCAAATCATTTTAATCCTTTTTGCGGTGGTAAGTAATTAATGTGATTGCTCGTAGTAACTCAGCAGTTTTCTGATTCGCTCCACACCCTTCAGGTATCCAGATCTATAGGTGATGCATATTTGAAAAGACCAGAGTTTTCTCTAGATCCTTCATTCCCACGATTCCACCTACCAGAACCCATCCGGCGTCCTGTGCTGACAGCCGAGCCATCTATATGTTCAAGGGTCCTGCAACCTAATGATAAATTCCTAATATTTGCATCTGATGGACTTTGGGAACACTTGACAAATCAGGAAGCTGCAGAGATCGTGCACAACAACCCCCGAACAGTATGCTTTTGGCCTACTACTTTATTTGATATTTACAAGCAAGCATTTAACCTCATTCACCATGATGCTTTCTCTTGAATATCAGGGGATAGCAAGAAGACTGCTGAAAGCCGCTTTGAACGAGGCAGCTAGGAAACGAGAAATGAGATATAGAGATCTGCAGAAAGTTGAGAAGGGGATCAGGAGGTTCTTTCATGACGATATCACGGTTGTGGTGGTCTTCATAGACCACGAGTTGGTAGGGAAGAATGTTGCTGTACCAGAGTTGTCCATCAGAGGCTTCACTGACACGGTTGGTCCATCCAATTTTAAGGTGGTCCGGGATTGACTTCAATGCAATGTTGTTCACTCCGTAGTTCTTTTTACCAACAAAACTTGAATGACTCTGCTTATTTTTATTGGGGAATCAAAGTTCAGAAAGTTGCATATCCCATTGACATTTTTGCAGCTCATCCCTGTTTATTCTGAACATTTCTTGGTGCCTAACCTTTACAAATTCACACCTCATCTGATGGTAGACTGGCGCTTCTTTTTTCTTTTTTTTTTGAGTGGGGGGGGTGTTGCTTAGAGGTTACAGAGAAGAGACAGACATTGAAGTGTGACAGTGTATTCCTCGTTTGTTTGAATAAAGTCTGATAATTTGGAGCATGGTTTCACTTACATTGCTGATTAATATTAACATAGACGTGTGAGCAAGATGCCGGAAAATCAGAGGAGATATCGTGCTATTTTAGTTAATGAGTAAGACGTCGTTATCCTCCCTGATTTATTGTTTCTCTTCTAAAACTAAAAAAAAAATGAGTTAATTGAATTGTTATTAAAATTACACGACTTCTTCATTTTTAAAATTATACCTTTTTATATCTTGTTGAAGAAAGTAAAACTGTAAAAGCATTTCTTCTCGATGGTATGTATGGTCGGTTCTTTGATGCTCGATTATCGCCTATCGGCAAACGTCTTAGTGATATTGATACAGTTATGCGTTGGTGATTTATGTCTTGCTCTCTAATTCTCACCCATTTCACCTTGTTTTGAATCTGGTTTTCTTGCAACTATGAGATTGTACTGCTTGCTTGACTTCCAGCCACGAAGGTTTTTCGATTTCCATGGGAGTGAGTTCCGAATAGTAAGTATACTGGAAGCCCGAGGATGCGCTGAGAAGCTGCATATCTTATGAAGTCAGCATGGATTAAACTAACCACTTAAAAAATCACTTTTAGATAGATCGAAATAAAATTTTCTTTTCATATTTATATAAAACTTTGTAAAATCACTTAAAATAAATTAATTCAAACATTCACATTATCAAGTGATTCATGGGAGATGAATTATAGATAAGTATATGAGGGGAGTTTTTACCTCAACTTACATAAAAGTTTCAAGTGATCAATAGGCTTCCCAAACACTACATCATATTTTGATTTTTTGATGTGACCAATTATATATTTCAGCAATGTTATACAAAATAAATACGTTTGAGAAGTTTTGATTTTGACTTAATTAACGTGTGAAATGTGCTTTCCAAAAGTGTTAATACAAACATGTCCAATTTATCACCGTGCACAGGAAAAGTTAGATAATTGCTTAGCAAAGCTTAATTGCTGTCGTGACAATTCGCTCCTACATAATTTGTTTACGAAATCCACGAAATTCTCGGAAACCAGCCATATTGCCAAACTCAAGGCATTGATGATCAATGATTTTTTTTTAATTACAGGGATTCAAAAATCAAGTACATGATCACTATCTCAATGTAGCTTATCAAAAGGATTGCTGAGTCAACTTCACAAATCGGTAACCATGCACGGCTCTTCTTTCAAAAGTGGTGTCAAGCAAGGAAAAACAAAACAACAAAATCTTACACATTACCAGTTTTTCATGCTCTTATCCCATCATAAGGAGGGAGGGAGGGGGGGGGGGGCACAGAAATAAACATGATTGAAAGAGAAATGTTCTAGGATTGAAAGTTCAACAACCAGTGGATGCTACTTCTGTCGTGCAAAATCTATATTGTGAATTTCTGGTCCACTTGCTTCCCTTAATTAGAAGCATTTCCTGTGAACAATTGATGGCCCGGACTCATCGTATTCAGCCTTTGCAATCCACATCTGCACTCAGGAATGATTGCAAGTCAAAAACATTTGAAACTAGATTAGAGAAATGATCAAACTAACAGTTCACCACTAAACCTCTGTTAAACAAAGTATGCTCCTTGGATGGTTTGAGTTTACTTGAAGGAAGGAGAACAGTGCAACACTCAAATTAGGCCCCAAAAGAAACATTATAACATTCTTTCACCCCGTTTCCCCATGGGGAAAAGAATCCCTGCTACAGACTAACATTGTATTT
>QFDD01002325.1:0-13311 GCA_006871305.1 Vachellia collinsii | reverse complement strand
CCGTGCTCATGGGATGATGAACAGTTTGAAGAGAGATGGAAAGAAGAGGAGTCAGACCGAGGGAGAGGGAATGAGGGATAGAGTCAGAGGGAGTGCAGTGAGGGTCTGAGGGATCCAGGGGAGGGACTAAGGGAGTGGTCGAGTGGAGTGACTGAAGGAAAGGGCTATGAGCTAGGAGAGTAGGAGAATATAGGAGTAAGGGAGTGTCAGTGACTCAGTGTGTGAGTGTGATTACTACGTGATGGAAGAGGAGAGGTAGGTTTTGACTTTTGGGTTTGAATTTTGATATGTGTTTTGTCTTTTTATATTAATAATACAAATAATCAATATGTATATATATATATATATTTTAGTGGGTTTTTTGGGCTGACCCTTTTAAATCCTTGATCCATTAGCGTTGGCCCTTTTAGGCATGTTTTCTTTTAAAAGCTTAAAATTATAGATCCGGGCATCCAATTAAATAGGTTTAATCGGGCCGACCCTACGAGTTTAGCCCATTTTTCCAGGTCTATCCATATCCCATCAATAATGCATTGTAACATACATAATTGTGTGTGTGTGTGTGTGTTGTGTGTGAGGCCATCTTATTCTTAACCTACCAACAGAAAGGGGAAACAAAAACAAGAAGAAGAAGCAAACCTGATGATGGTGATAAGTGAATGATGAAAAACATGAGCACATACAGAGGTTTTGCGGTTTTTTAGGCAAATACGGTGAACAATAACTTTTTTTAGTGAAATGCTACACTTTGAAAAATATTTAGGTAAATGTTACAGTCAAACTCGTTCTTCAGGTGAATGAGTTCAAATTTGTACTGAACTCATTCACCTGAAGAACGAGTTCAATGTCAGGCACGCACTCCCAAGGACCAAAATCACCAAATGTGACAGCCCAAACTCTTTCACGTGGTGGATGAGGACAGCCAAACTCATTCACCACATGAACGAATTTGGCTGTTCAAGCCAAGGACAATGTGCAGGTGATGGGATGGAGTAGTGGGAAAGAGTGAAGGTAGAGGGGAAGAGTGAAGGCAGGCGTAGGCGTGAGAGTGAACAGAACTAACGCATGTGAATGAACAGATACAAGTGAAGCACTATATAAACGAAGGAGGAAGTGAAAAACTTCACAACTTACTTCATCTTTTCCTTCTTCACTTCATTTTTTCCTTCTTCCTTTGTCGAAAGCTTTTCCTTCTTCACTTAATTGAGTGCATCCTTTTATCTTTGCGTTGAAGCTGCTGAAGAAAGTGAACCATTATTTGGAGCTAATTTTTTCAACTTAAAAATGTATCTTATTGAAATTCATTCTTTTTTATGAATCTTGCCATTATTTTGTATTGTTTTGATGCTTTATATTTTTGTAGTTGAAAAATTGTTAAATTGAAAGATAAAGACATATATGATTTATAGGACTATGATATTTCTAGTGTATTTACATCTCATTATTACTTGCAAGTTGTTAGTTATAATATATTGATTTAAGGGAAAATAAGTACTATAATAAAATAATAAAATATGTCAATAATAAACACAAACTTGGTTGTTTTACGTAACTCATTTTAAATTTTGTCAATAAGGGAAAATCATTTAAGTGTGTAAAAAAATTTGTTTATGAATTTTAAATTTTGTCAATAAGGGAAAATAATTTATGAATTTTATTTATTTCTAGTTTATTCATTTAATTATATTTTAAATTTTGTTTCTTTGTTTTAATGTAATTTAATTTTGATTTAAAAATTAATTTTTTAGAAATTTCGAAGTGTCTTTTGATGTCTACTACCTGCGAATAAATGTTTAGAAAAACAAATCTATGGTTTATTGATAAAACAAAATTAAATTTTTAATTAGATTAGAGTCAAGTTGATGAAAATAAAAGTCAACATATTCAATACTATAGATGGAGCTTTATTTTTAATAAGTATTTATATTTATAATTGTAGAGGCTAATATATTTAATTGAAAATAAAACTATTATTGCTTGCCATATTAAAAATTTATCTATTTTTTTAAAGTTCAACAAGTCTTTTTATAAGTATAAGAAATAGCTAATTAAATAATAAAAAATTTAACACCATCTATACTAAAGTTGAGGAAGTCTTTGTAGAATTAATTTTTGTTTTAATTATAATTTTTATTTATTAGATATGTGTGTGTGATGTAACATTTTATACCATTTTTACATATTCAAAATTAAATGTTACATTTAGTAATTTAGTACTTATCAGATTACGTGATTTGTAATATGTAAAATTTGTCAATTAAAATGGGGTATAAGAAGGAGTCCGTATGCATATTTGCAAATGGAAGAATTATTAACGGACCTACCGGTGCAACATTTGAGTGCGATACAGTCAAAGTAATGAAAGTTGATGATGATATTACATTGGATGGGCTGAAGAGAGTTGTTGGACAAAAGCTACAACTTCCTCTGAATCAATTTGTGAAAAATATAGTTTACAGGTATCCTACCTGTATGAATCCACCACAATACCAAGCGTGCAATGTAGAAGATAATTCAGATGTCCTCAACATGTGGCAAGTGAATCATCAATTTTCAACTTAATTAACATGTGCTAAATTGTATGCTGAGATAGCTGATCATACAGACGATGGACAGCTTGAGTTACAACTAACTTGCAGTAACGTTGAGCACGATGTCCCATCAAGTAGTAATCAAGTTAATATTGCGAAAGAAGGATCATTGTTGTTTACCAATCATATAGAAAATTCCATCCCATTTGAATTTCCCCCGAACAACAGTGGACAACCATGTTCTCATGTAATAGAAGACACTATGGATGAATTCGAGGATGAGGACGAATACAATTCTCGTTTATATGATGATGGCGTAAACGATGATGATGGGATGAATGATGATGATGGCATGAACGAGCAAAATAAGTTCACAACCGCTTTCTTGTCTCAAATTAATGATAAGTCATCAATGGATTGTGAGTTTAGTGACTTTGAACTTGAGCAAGGAACAACGATCAATGAGAATGATGAGTTGTACATCGGAAAGACTTTTAACAATATTAATGTACTCAGATGTGCAGTGAAGTTATACTCTGTTCGAGTGCATTACACATTTAAGGTGCATTACGCATGTAAGAAGTACGAAAAATACCGATGTGTTAACTATGGAGAAAATTGCAATTGGAGAGTAAGGGCTTGTGAGAATGATGGAAGACACTTTTGGCGTATCACAAAATACTCGGGGTCTCATACGTGTTTGAGTGCATCATTAACTCAAGACCATCCAATGTTGGATGCTGATGTTATATCATCTTGTATTGTGGCAATGGTAACTGATAAGCCAGACGTGAAAGTGTCTTAAATCATCGAAAGGATACAGTCGATGTTTGGCTATACTGTGTCGTATTACAAGGCATGACACGTGAAACAATTAGCCATTGCTAATGGTTTGGAAACTGAGAGAGATCTTATTCCTTACTCCCAAGATGGTTAACTGCTGTGCAACACTTCATACCCGATTCATGTGTATATTTCTCAAATAAAGAGTGCTCTCAACGGCTTTCAAATGGTGAACCAGTTCAAATGTTTCATCGTGTGTTTTGGGCTTTCAAACCTTGTATAGATGCATTTCCACACCTAAAGCCTATTATACAAGTTGATGGAACATCTATATGTGGAAAATACAAGGGCACGCTGCTTATGGCCATATCTCAAGACGGTGATCGAAATTTCGTGCCACTTGTATTTGCTGTAGTTGAAGGGGAGACAAGAGCGGCGTGGACATGGTTCTTATACCTTGTTCAACATTGTGTTATAAAAGATAGGTCTGAAATTTGCATAATTTCATATAGGCATTACTTAATTTTGGCCGCACTTGATGATCCCCAAGTGGGATTGCAACCACCACAAGCTCATCACGTCTTTTGCCTACGCCATGTGGCACCCAACCTTCACAAAGCACTTGGAACAAATTGGTAGAAAGAGAAGTATATCAATATTGGTATGTTTTTCAAACTTGGTATTAATTTCATACTCCTATGTTTTTCTTTTCTAACAAGATATTAATATTTGTAGGGTATGCTTATAAGCGGCATGTTGTCGACCAACAGTTATTGGAATTAGCTTTGCAGCAAGCGCCTGCAGCAAGATGGATTGGATCAATTCCAAGAGAGAAATGGTCACATGCGTATGATATTGAAGGACGACGTTATGGGCACATGACAACAAACCTTGCAGAGTGCATGAATGGTGTTTTAAAAGGTTTTTGAAGTCTTCCGATAACTGGTTTGGTGAAGGGGACCATGTATAGGGTGAATAAGTATTTTGTTAAACGTGCCAAACAGGTCCCTGTACAAATTGCAAGTGGTCAAGTATTTTTTGAGACATTGACAAAAAGGATGGACACAGTGCAACAATGTGCATCTTCGTGTGTTGTTAGGAAGTTTCACAGAATATCAACCTCATTTGAGGTTATTGAACCGTAAAACGTTCAATTTCGGCAATATCGTCAATACTGCAAGGTCAACCTTATTGATCGCAAATGTGACTGTGGAGAGTTTCAAGCGAAAAAGCACCCATGCATGCATGTCATTGCTGCTTGTCCATGGGTTGGCGTTGACCATTTCAATTATGTGGATTTTGTTTTTAGGTTAGACATAATATAGATGGCATATAGTTATGCATTTCATCCAATAAGAGATGAGACTTACTGGCCCCAGATTGATTCTCCATCTTTAATACCCAATCTCGCAATGGCTCGGGTAAAAGGTCGTCCTCACTCAAGTCGTATACACAACGAGATGGATTGGACCACTCCAGCCCGATGTACCCAATGTGGACTATGTCGTTAATATGGTCATAACCATTCGACTTATCCACACAATGTGTCATCTGGTCAATGAATTGTGAATTTGATAATTTGTAATAAAATATTGTTCTGTCAATTTGATATATAATTGCTCGACTTGTCCACATGTTGTTATTTTTTTATTATTGACGTGCACATTTGTTATTCTTCATTCATTATGCAGACCTAACTGAAATGGCACAGAATCAAGAAGACGTAATTAAACCTGGGCAAAGGACGGCTCCCTCTTGTATTTACAACGCCAACATATTTCACAACATGTATGGGATTACAATGTAAGTAGATTACAACATCATCTAACCATGACTTCTTTTATACTTTCGTATTTAATATTTCCAAAATTCATTTTCAGGTTATAAGAATATTACATACAAGGCATGTCATTAATAGGTTGATTGAACCACCCCAGTAAATCATTGAATATCTACAATTATCTGGGTTTTTTGGTGTTGCCTAAATAGGGCAGTTTGATTATGATTGAAGCTTGGTTTCGGCTCTTGTTGAGAGGTGGTGTCTTAAAACTCTTACATTCCATACTACACAAGGATAGGTGACGATAACATTAGAAGATGTAGCCAAACAATTAGGCCTTCCATGTGCAGGAATGCCTATCATTGGCCGAACCGACTTTCATTGGCTTGATGTTTGTGAGCTGTTACTGGGTATTAGACCCTCTAGTGATAAAGTGCAAGGTCAACGTCTGCTTATGAGTTGGTTGGAGGAAAACTTTAATCACTTGCCTGAGGATGTAGATGATGAATAAATTCAACGATTCACTCAAGCATATATATTCAGGTTAATCGGCAAATATCTTTTCCCGAATAGATCAGGACATAGGGTATATTTAATGTACCTACCACTTCTTTATAACCTTCAAGAAGCTGGAAAATATAGTTGGGGATCAACAGTTTTAGCTCACATGCACAGATAATTATGCAATGCTACCACTCCGACCGAGGAGGGTATAGGCGGACGCTTATCTTTGTTACATATGTTGGCATGGGATCGCTTCCCTGGTTTAGCACCACCACTACCTACATATCCAAATCCTAATCTAGATATGTACCCGCTTTTACCTCCGTTGGGTTTTAGGTAAGCCAAGTGTACCAATAAATATGTGCTATTTCACTTCATATTAATATTGTATAAATACTAACTTTATGATTCTTTCACTAATTATAGGTCGATAGGGGGGGACAAAATCCTTATCCATCTGTCACATATTTACACAAATACAGGAGTTTTCTTGATAGAATGACTGATTATGAGGTAATTTGAAAGCCATATGAATCTCCTGAAGTGCGTGAACTCATTCCAAAGTATTGCCTTATAACCCCTGAAATTTGGCTTGCTTCTGTACCTATTATATGTTTCCACATTATTGAATGGCATCACCCCGACCGCTTGATGAGATAATTTGGATGCGAACAACCAATTCCTGCCACACCTGTTTCATTAGGCAATTATCATAAGATTCAGTTACGTGACAAGATAAGTACAAATTGGGGTGATGAGTACAAAGAGTTCATTGACGCATGGGCAAGATGGCCGGATGCCATTGTTCATACTCCTTCGATAAATGCTGAATATGATAGAACATCGGAGTACATGCAATGGTATTGGAAACATACAAGACAATGGATCCAACGAATTAGCGGTGCTACTGGTTATGCGGTACAGTTTTCTCCCTTTTCACCTTATAACATCATTTTATGTCATACAAATTGTGACAACAAATGCTATACATATTACAGGCTGACATAGCAGAGCAATTGTATAGACTATCAATTAATTCTCGAACAGATTGCTCTAACTGTATTGAATTTTGTGACAGGATAGCTTGGGACCAACGTAACATATTAGTCACAATGAGAGAGCAACAGTTTAACTTGAACCCCCAAGCTGCTCCACTGAACATTGAATTGCCTCGCCCACAAATTCCTCATAACCGACCGAGCAAGCGTCGTGGTGGCTACTTATCTACTTAACCATCAATTGAAAATGAAAATGTTGTAAGACAGGAGCCCCAAAATTTAAGTTAGCTGTATTACACGTCTCCACCAGCAACCTCCACCTTTTCCTCTCCAACTCCGTCTCGTTTTCTTCCTTACTACATGTTATCCTCTTTTGCATTATCCCATTCAGGCTCACCATCTCCTTCTAATTTCCCATTATTCACTTCGTTGCTTCATAGTCCGGATGTATTTTCTTCTCAGTACCACGGTTCCACTTATGAGCATGGTGGACCTTCAAATGAACAATTTACTTCTCCTACACAGTCCGTTTCCTTGGTTGATTCTCCCTGATTTGATTTGAATGTAACCTCACAACCCAATGAGATAGTTCAACCTGAGGAAGAGGTTAATGTGCAGCAATGACCACAATGTATGAGAAGGAGAACAAGATGTGGTACCGGAAGTCGTTATTTGTCAGGTTAATGAATCTCTTCTTATGATTGCTTTTTTCAAGCACAAAAATCAAACCATTATCTTTTATAACTTTTTTAATCTCTTCTTCTTTAAATATTTATTTTCTTTATATTATTTCTTTTAATTATTGAACATTATTATTCATTTTTATCTAATCATTTCATCTTCAACTATCAAGTAGAGAGGATAGAGGAAGATGACATTAAAGCTTATTTAGGTAACAAGGTGCTTAACCATTATAAATAAAAAATGATTCTTGCCCTTGACTTTTGATATAATCAACATGCTCTTTTATTAATTATTTGAATTTCATGATTATTATTATATATTTTATTAAAAATTAATGTATATTATATTATTATTAATAATTAATATATTTTATTCTCAATTTTCTAATAAATGAATTTTCAGTTTTTTTCATTTCAATTTTCATTTCTTATTAATATTATTTTTTATTGGGAAATGGGGAACTCATTCACGAGCTGAACGAGATTGGGCTCCTGAACGAGTTTGATGTTTTTGGTCCCGGGGAGTGCGTGCCTTACACTGAACTCGTTCTTCAGGTGAACGAGTTTAGTACAAAATTAAACTCGTTCACCTAAAGAATAAGTTTGACTGTAGCATTTGCCTAAATATTTTTCAAAGTGTAGCATTTCCCTAAAAAAAATTACTGTTTACGTATATGGCTAAAAAAACCAAGGTTTTGTAGAAGACATTAAAATAATTTGACAAATTTCTACTTGCTGCTGATAATAATACTAATAATGTTGTGTCAGTATTTCTAAGGGGAAATTACTGTAGGATCCAAAGTAAAAGAATTAATATAAGCAAAATTCTATTAACAATTGAAACAGCTACCATTGACAACTTTTGAGGACATTGCTGATATTAATTCTCTTATTTGAGACCCTAAAGTAATTCCCTTTATTTCTAATTGATTGGCTACTTATATAGAGTACTAAGCACAGTTTCCCGATTAGTACAATGTGATAATTAATATTGGTTTGTTCAAATTTATATATAACTTATTTTATACAAATAAAAGTAAAATCTTAAACCATATTAACTCTGTTTTGAAATTCATTCAACATTTTTTAACCTTATATCTATTTAATATTCACTATAATACATGAGAGCAAAGTCAACATTTAATAGATGAAGGATAAAAATATATATACACAAGAAAAATTTAATGAGGTGATTTATGAATAAAATCTAAATAAAACATTTTCTTTCTGCCTTATGAATAGGACCAAAGGACTATCAAGTTTTGGTGAAAATATAATTAATATTAATGTTACATTTTATGAATATTCATGGCCTCTCTCTCTTCGAATTTTCAAAAGCCCTAATTACTCATCACTCTTTTTGTCTTATCTTACGCTCTCATTCATTCATGAACATGGATTAATTAGCATTAACTATAGGAATTGACTTTCTTTATATTGAAAAAATATATGACATAAATGCTAATCGAGATAGAGTGTATTCCCTTTGATTTACCATATAAGTCACTTTAACTAATTCATCAAAAACGAAAAGTGGTAGTTAATTCATTAAATTTGTCTTAAATTGAAGTATTTTCTCAAATTTACCCTTATTAAATGAAATGAGGCTTTAAAGAAAACAAAAATATAATGAATCCCATTTAAGTATTAATTAAAGGGGTAGGATTGAAAAATAAGAATTAATTATCCTGCAAGTGACTTATATTATAAATCAAACAAATCTTCTTGAAACAACTTATATTGTGGACTAAAGGGAGTATGCAATTGATGTTTATATTACCATTTTATTTTTAAGTATTATCTTTAATGTGACTTTCATAAATCATCTACATTTCAATATATATTCTAGCATTTTATGAATTTTATGTGCAACTAATAATGTATTTGTTTTCCACTTAACATGCCCCTAGCCTCTAGGCGTATATTAAGAGAATAGTTTGGTATCATTGGACTACAAAGCCCTGACCCTTTCCATTTGACTATGATTAACTATGCATAGTGATGCTGGATATAAATAAGTCTATTTATATTTTTTTTTCATTCTCTTAATCTTATTATTTAGTAGCTTACCAGAAGAAGTAATGGAAGATCAATAGCAGCTGGATTGAAGATCAAATGAACTCAATCCCCTTTAAATGAAGTTCAATTTTAATTTGGATTTTATGAATAAAAATATCATGTTAAAAGAATTTTACCCTGGTAATTAATGTTTCAATATGACTCTTTATATTTTTTCCTTTCAAACCTCATTTAATATAAGTAAAGATGAAAATTTTCTTAAATTCAAGATGAATTTTATGCCTTAACTATCATTTTTTTTATTTTAGAGAATTAGTTCAAGTAAATTATATTGTAGTCCGGATGCAGTATTATTTTTTTAAAAGGTGTGTATATGTTAAATAGTAGTAAAATTGAAAAGATATTACATTTTTAAACAAAACTACTAAAATTTTACATATTTTTTTTAGTTATAGTTAAATATGTTGAAATTTGGAAGTGCCTTGTAATTAAAAGGTATAAAATTTAATTGGAATTAAAGATCTCCACACACACACACAGGAAAAATTGATGCTGAGTTTGAACCTCTATGAATATGATTGGTGCGTGTTTCTTCCATTATTGAATGATGGATGACAACATATGTATATATGTATGAATGAAGAAAGAGAGAGGGAGATGTGGGGGGTGGGGGGTATTGGGGGAACCAATTGCCTATCTCCTTATTTAGGAGAAGGACTTCCACTACAGCAATCAATTAAAGAGCTTGGTGGTGCAATAATGACTGGTTTTGGCCACATAAATATTTATAGAACTCAATTAACAAAAACAGTGACAAAAGGAATATGGACCCCTAACCTTGCATTCTCCACCTTTGCAACTTGATTGGCATCTTGCGTTGCAAGCGGTATTATCACAATTCGGTGCCTCATATTCTGTGCAGCATTCTTCACCACTCACTCTCATGTTCTCTGTAAGATTAGAAATCCTTTAAATTTTATGATAATTCTAATGTTCTTAGTTATTTTTATCAGTATGTATATATTATATTAGTTACAAGTGACTTATATTTAAAACCAGAGGAAGATAAAGTATCACGCAACATAACAGACATAATAGTGTGCTTGTGTTAAAAGGGAGACCATCTTCTTCTTAACCTACCAACAGAAAGAAAAAAACAAAAACAAACAAGAAGAAGCAAACCTGATGGTGGTGATAAGATGAGAATGATGAAAAACATGAACACAGAGAGATTTTGCAGAAGACATTATAAAATACTAATAATGCTGACTCCACATTGCTAAACTGGATACTTATATAGAGTACGACGCACTTGCCTCGATTAGTGCCATGTGTTAATTAATATCAGTTTATGCTGAAAATACAATTAATATTAATATCACATTTTATGAATATTCATGGCCCTTTCCCTCTTCAAAGTTCCAAAAACCCAAATTATTTCACTTTTTATCTTTTAGTACCCTCTCATTCATGAACACGAGTTAATTAGTATTAACTACGGGAATTTACTTTCTTATATTAAAAACATATAAGCCATAAATGTTAATATAGATACAATATACGTAGTTCATGTAGCATGCATTAGCGTCTCAATTTTAAATACTTCATATATTCCATAATATAAGTTATTTTAACTCATTTATCAGAATTAAGAAATGATAGTTAACTTATTGAACATATTATATTGAAGCATCTTTTTTCAACTTTACCTTTATTAAATACAATGTGTTATTGTTAAATAGTAATTAAAAGGGGTAGGATTGGAAAATGAGCATTAATTATCCTACAAGTGACTTATATTGTAAATCAAGCAATTCTTTTATAAGTGATTTAAATTGTGGACTGCAAGGAGTATTTATCTTTATTGTGACTTTCATAAATCACCTACATTTCAATATGCATACAACTCCCTTTGATCTTTTTTATAAGCAACAACTACCAAAATTATACAAAATTAATTGGTGGTTAAAATCAATTTAAAATAATAAATGTGTATAAGATGCAATCTTTTCTAACCATACCCTTAATGAAGATGATGACTGTGAGAGATAATGAGTGGGAAAGAGAAAAGGAAATAAAAGGGAAAAAGATACAAAAGAGACATAATAAATTGAGGGTATAGCTAAAATGGAAAGAGTGAATTGAAATTGTAAACAAAGCCAAATTGTTGCTTGTATAAAGGATCAACCCCATGAGAGATAATGTTACTTATAAATAGAATTGGAAATACTTGCATTTTATAAAATTTTAAGTGCAACTAATAATTTTTTTTTCATTTTAAAATGCCCCTAGACCCCTAGGTCATATATTGAAATTATTTGCTTTTCGTTTGAAACAAATAATTAAATGGTCGATATTAAAGAAACATAAAAAATCTTAAATCTTAAGTATTTAACAATTTTTAACAATTTTTTTTGTTTGATGTATCCAAATATAGTTAATGAGGCAGTAGTTAAGGAGTTGTGCCCCCGCCATCCAACCGCCTCTAAGCGTCTCTATTTTATTACTCTCCTTTTACCCTCCTTTTCTATAATCATAGCCCTCCATTCCCCACTAAACAACAAAGTAATGGTAAGCCGGTCGTTTGTGTCTATTTGATGAGATAGAGGGTTATGATTACAGAAAAGTAGGATAAAAGGAGAGCAAGGAAATGAACAGGTTCCAAGCTCCCATCCAACAGCCCAAATCTGTGCAACTTCATTTTTCAAGCTTAAGGATGTGTTTGGTTTGAAGGGAGGAAATGGTAGGAGAGGGGATTACATTGTTTGGTTTAGTTGAAGGGGAGATGTAGGGCCGGAAAAATGAGCCAAACCTGTCAGCTCGACCTGTTTAAGCACATTTAAGTCAATGGTTGGGCCTATGATTTGGAGCCAAAAACAGGAAACAGAGTTAAAATGGATGATCCTATAGAGCCGAGGGCTTAAAAGGAAACAAGATTTTATTCTACCACTACTAAAATTTAAACATCTGCTTATCTGTCATTATAAATCATGTGACTATTACTAAAAACAGTTTTAATATGCAAATGTTAAAATTTTCATTCATAATATATTATTGTCTTAACTTTATTTGTTTAATTTAATTTTGATAATATTTATGTCTTAAATTAGAAATTTAACTACTTTAAATTTTTTAAAAAAAGAAAAAGAAAAGAAAAATGGCATTTTTGTTAAACAAACTTAAAAGCCTGCAGGCCAGCTCGAGCTTGCTAATTCGAGGAATGGGTTGTAAAATTAGGCCCTTTTAAGTACGTAGGAACTAAATGAGCCGGGCCTGCAAAGAGTTAGCCCGTTTTCCCACCTCTAGGGAGATGAATGAGATTATTTTTAATTATCCTTATTTGATTGAGAAAGGGAGAGGAGGAAAATAGTGGTAGAAATTCTTTAGGAAATAGTTTGGTGTCATTGGCCTGCACTTTTTCCAATTTGAATGTTACTATATGTGCAGTGATGCTGGATATAAATAAGTATATTCATCCCTCTCTCTCTCTCTCTCTCTTTCTCATGCTTGTGGGTTGAGAATTTGAAATTCAACAAATGGATTCTATATGAATTCTCTTAAATCTCTTACATTATTTAGTAGTTTACAGAAGTAATGAAGGATCAATAGTAGAGTTGTGCAACTGGTTAGATGGACAGTACGATGATTAACCCACAATCCGCCCATTTATTGATTCAATAGTGGTTGGATTGAAAATTTCAAAAAAAAAAAAAAACTCAACCCCCTTTAAATGAAGTTGAGCTTTAATTTCGATTTTTATGAATAAAAAATCATGATAAAAGAATTTCTCAATTGAGCCTGATTTTAATATGACAACACAAGAATTTAGATGGTATCAAATTCTTACATAGTTATATGAGAGAGAAGTGATAGATGGATAAAGAATGGACCAAATTCATAATAAATAGAAATTTATTTTTAGAGAAACCGTATATATATTTGTATGTATATTCAGTTACATACTACACACACATATGGATATGCTTTGATTGTTGGATATTATATATGTATAT
>QFDD01002324.1:0-13986 GCA_006871305.1 Vachellia collinsii | reverse complement strand
AGCAAGCTTGCACCACCATTCCCCTCTATTTTTCTTTTCTGGGGGGCCATATATGAAAGTGATGTATCCAGAGAAACCCATAGCTGCACTGTCCATTTTTACATGTATAAAGTTTCTGGTGCTACTTACATATCTAAAATTTACAGCAGCCACAAACCAAAGTGCTAAACCTCCTGACTTGCCAATTGGATCTACATATATGCTACCATCAAATTTCAGCTTTCTTTTTATTTTTTCTATTTTCTCTTTTTTCATTCTAGTTTCTGAAAGAAAAACTATCAAAGGCGAAAACTTCTTCAAAAGATGCTTTAAATGGCGAACTGTCAAGGTAGCACCCAAACCTTGGCAGTTCCAAGCAACTATGCTCATGGTTCCTTGGTGGCTGTAGTCGGCCAGCCACCACGCCTTTCAAAAATCTCTCCAAAGGACGCACTTTCTCTGTCCATAGCTTGCAAACAGGTTCCGTTTTGGTCTCCCAGTCTCACTGGTATTTCAATTAAGCCCTCCAGGTTCATCTCCTTTGCTAGTTGCAGCTTCCTCTTCCTGTTCTTTCCCAATCTTGGCAGGGGTTTCCCTATATGAAATGAGCATTCACCAATGGGTAACAGATCATTCATCTCTTCAGCCTCTTGTCTGTCTAACTTTCTCCTCTTAGCTTCGGGAGATGGCCAATTTTCATCCCCTACCCTTTTTATGCAGACCTTCTTAAGTTTTCCTGCTAGCTCTTCCTCCTCTATTGGCGGTTTCCATACAACCATGCTGTTCACAGCCATAACATTTCCTTCCTTATCATCTTCTGGTGGCAATTCCACAATGCATTTTATGTTGGACGAATTTTCAGCCCAATTGTTTTTGGGAGAAAGTTCGTTTGCACTGTTTCTATTATGAGCTAATGGCTTCATTTTCTTCAGGTTCCTGTCTGCCTTAACAAGCTTATTTGTTTCTGTTATGTCCATTGGAGACTCACTATTCTTTGTCTCTTGGTAACCAGCTACCTCCTCACCTCGTTCTACCTTCCTTTCTTCATTTACACTATATGATCCAATTTCCATACTCCTTCCTCTATTAGTTGTGTCGCCTCTGTCCTCTCTCCTTAGTGTATCTTCAAATTTTTCTATGCTCACTATCTCTATCAGAGCTTTTGTCCCTGGAGCACCTAGTCCATTACCATAAGGCATTCCCACTGCTTGTTCACAATTTTTTGACTCATGACCAATTCTTCCGCAAGTGTAACAGTAATGTATAAGCCTTATTTCATATTTAACATCCACCCAAGACTCACTGTTGTCTCTTCTAACAATATAAAAGCCACATATCAGAGGTTCTGCAAGGTTAACTTCTACCCTTGCCCTTAGAAAGCTACGTGTTATTTTTCCATTCACCCTTGGATTCTCAACAGCTTTAACCCTACCAATTCTAGCTCCAAATTTGAACACATTACTCAGCATCATGCCATCAAGAGGAACATCATGAAACTGGATCCAAAAATCGCATGTTAGTCACATTAATAACTTGTAACTGAGTTAAAACTGGTGACTAAATAATTGATTTTTTAAAGAGTTATTTTGGGTCTTGATGGGATAAAGCTCAATTCTAGGGTAGTCCAATAAAATGGGTGTACAAGCAAGCCCAGAAGAGAGGGATTGAGGGAGATGCCCACCAGTCAATCGAGCGGCCCTTGTTTAGTGCCCCATCTCTACCCCTCTCCCTCTCCCTCCTCATTCTTAGGGTGTGTTTGGTTAGAAGGGAAGGGATGGAATGGAAGGGAAAATGATCCTCTCTCTTTATTTGGTTTACAATTTTGGAGGAATTTTGGCTCCCCTAAAAAAAAACTCCAATTTGGAGACAATTTCACCCCTATACATTTTTTGTTATTCCATTAATAACTAAAAATTATTTTAATTAATAAATATATTGTAATAAAATAAAAATAAATAAAATATATTGTAATAAATTTATATTATTATAAAAGTGATTAAAAAATATATAATTGTAATTAAAAATATATTATAAAAATTAATTAAATATTTTAAATATATATTTTTTAAAAAAAGAATAATTAAAAGCATATTGTTATAAAAATATATTATTATAAAAATAATTTACAATGTAAATATATTCTTGTAAATAAAACATATTATTAAATTTAAAATAAAAAATATGATTATTGATTAAAAAAAATATTCTTCCATTTTAAAATATAATTTTTTATTTATTATAAATAAAAGTATTACGACATTAATTAGTAAATTAAATATATTATTACTTAAATTAATTAGAAATAAAAAATTATATAATTATGGTTAAGAATATATAATACACATTAATTAAAAAAAGAACTACCTTATAAGGGTATAATGGTAAATTAATCATTACCTCCCCTCCTTTTCTCTTTTGAATCAAATACAAAACTCATTCATTCTCCTCCCCTCTTACATAATCAAATAAAGTAACATTAAACACTTCTATCTCTAACCCATTCCCCCTATCCATCTCCTCCCATTCCCCTCCATCAAACCAAACATAGCTTTAGGGTGTGTTGGGTTTGAAAGGAAAGGATAGCATGGGGGAGAAAATGGAAGGAAAGGTAAGGAATGGTAAGGAAAGAAAGGGAAGGGGATCATTTTATTTGATTTGGTTAAAAATAAGGTGAAGAAGCATATTTATAATAATCCCTTGTTTGGTTAAAAAGAAGAAAAAAGAGAAGGAATGTTAATAACATACTATTTTATCTTTACATATTAATTTATATTTTATATAAATTAATTTATACATTAACTTTAATTAATGCATTAATATTTTAAAAAAATAATAATTTTTTTTATTTTTAATGAGATATTTTATTTTTAATTAATTTGTATAATATATGTTTTAATTATAATTTTATGATTTTTATTAATTTAAGAATAATATCTTTTTAATTTTCATTTATTTTGTTACAATATATTTTTATTTATAATAACGTATTTTTTTATAAATTAATTATATAAAAATATATTTTTTAAAATTTTTATTTTCTTTTTTAATTAAAATTATATAATTAATATTTTTAATTAATTTTACAATAATACTTTTTATTATAATATTTTTATTTTATTTTATTATAGTTTAAATTATAATAATATTTTTTTTCGAGAACATTAATAGAATAATAGAAAAGTCGGAGGTGTAAACTTATCAAAAAAAAGTTTAGTTCCCCTCTCAAAAACTCTAATTTAGAGGGGAGTTAATTTTAGGGGAGGGGAGGTAAATTGGTGCCACTTCAAAATTTTAAATTAAATAAATGGAAAGAAGAGTTTCTCTTCCCTTCCCTCAACCAAACACACTCTTCAAGCACCGCAACGGTTCATTGCTGCTCATTTCTACTTCTCCGTCATCTCTCTAAAATTGGAGTAAAAAAATCATCTACTTGAATCTCAGGACACTTTTGTAACTTCTTCTGCAGCTTTTCAAAGCTTTCTCGGAGGTCAATTCCTCTCTTTGTTTGCTATTATTCCTGGCAATGGGATTTGAGTGTCTTTCTGGGCTTCTGGATCGAGCACGTTGATGCCTTGTGTTCGAGTTTGAGGATTTTTGTTGCAGAACATCTCGCCAAGGGTTATAATTTAGGGTTTTGATTATTGACATGTCCGATACTTCGAGGGGTCGAGTCACCATTACTCTTGGCCGTAGTGGTCAGGTAAAATTTTTTGCTAAACATGCTTGAAATCTTTTTTTGATTCAAAGTATTTTCCACGTGCTTGACAGAATAATGGCTAATAAATTGGGTTGTGATTTTGTTCTTGTCCACTTTTTGAGAAATATACACTTTCGATTAGGCTCTGCTACTTATTTTGGTCCAATTTTACCTTCACCATAGCCCCTTAGCTCTATCTCTCGTTCAAGTCCCATATGATGGAAACCAAATCATTGTAGTGTTTAATTTTCACTTTTTCTCGCATTCTGGGCATTTAAATGTTGGGTTTAAGACATGACTGGTTGCATTTACCTTAATGATTTATGTAATCGAGCTTAGGTTGTGAAGAGGGATCTGTCTGAGTTGGATTCTTCTTTCTCTTCTCTTCCCACTGCCGGGATCAAGCGCTCTGTGAGAGATAGAATAGGACATAATGCTGAAAGTAGTTCCAATAGGACAAAATGCGGAAAGTAGTTCTTTATGGCATGATCATGATCACAGCAACAATAAACGGTGTGTTTTCTATTCATTTAATCATTCGCTGGGACACAATGCTTTTTATGAAATTATGGATTAATTAAGCAATGTAAATATATGCCTTTCGTGCTTTATTTTTCTTCCTGTCTGGATTAGGTTCGTGATTTGGTGTTTACGTTATCCATTCATGTACATGCAGGTGGATATGGCTGCATTGAAGCAGATGGGAGAGAATGACCTCAAAGAGCTCGGAATTCCCATGGTAAATTGTCCTCATTTCACTTATGGCAGTTATTTAGAAGTCCCATAAGGCTTGAAGTTTCCAGTGAATATTTTTCCCTATGGACGATTTAAGAGTGTGTTTGGAATGATGTGGGAATGGTTCCAAATCACGTTTTTCTTGGAGTACAGCCCTGCCATTATTCCTAAGAAAGAGAAATGCATTGAGTTTATTCCCTTCTGTAAACTGTGTGATCTAAGCCATGTGAAAAGTGTTATTCCTGTTACTCTGCTTCTTATATTCATTTACCACTGCTGCTGTTTTGTGCTTCTTGTGTACTTGTACTGTAAGGTTGCTGAAAACAGAGAGAAGGGTAGAGGGGGGGGGGGTGTGGGACTAGAATTCACTGGATCATTAACATCACTATACAATATTACAATCGATGAGCTTCCCTTATATAGGCAACGGCCAACGGCTGGTGGTTTAGAGACCAATGAATTAAAGCCTAACTAGCTAGCCTGATTAACCCTTATTATCCTTTATATTTATTTTTCTATTATATATAATTACATGTCAGTTATCGAACAGTGGCTAGAGAGATGAGGTGGACCATAGAAATATGCTGTGCACAATCTTTGGTTATATGGTTTTGTAGTATTTTGTTATGACGGATTCTTGAATTGCAGGGTCCAAGGAAAAAAATGTTTCTTGCACTCTTGCCCCGTACCTAACGTCAACAGTGACATTTATTGCTTGATGCTGAGACTGACACGTGTTGGGTTCAGCAGCTTGTCGTTTTGGCGATGAAGAAAAAGCATGTTTATGTAGATGTCAATTACTATAACATAGTCCTTTTTAACACATATGGGGTGGAGTTTAATGATCCCATCCATATATATAAATATATGTATACTGGTGCTTTTTTGTGTTCGAGAACAAAGATTAGGTTATATAATCTAGTTAAGTGTGAGGAATATATTGATGTGTATAATGATGTCTCTTCGGTTTCTTTCATTTTTCTCTTGTCCTTAGCCAAGAAGGTAATGTCGTAATGGAATAATCACTTTGTCCTTGTTACTGATTGATCTAATTTCTAACATGATTTTGTGCTTTTGCTTTCCACAGAGCAAGGATTGTGTTCTTAGAATGTGATTGATTTTTTTTAACCATTTTACCAATTTTTCTTTTATCCAACTCATGCATCATGTGAGCATTTAAATAAACTTGCAATGTATCACTTTCAATATTAACATATATATATATATATATCATAAAACTCCAGAAAAGAAAGTCATTCATAATTCATAAATAGTACCATGGCTTAGTTTGTAGACAATTTATTTATTTTGAGATTACAAAAGGCAAGCTGGTTTTGAAGTAGTAAGCTACAGAGTAAATTGAGGGTTATACCCTCTACAGAGAATTGGTTGAGTAGAAGGTAGTCCCTACTGTTTAGTGGAGCATGTAAAAGAATACAAGTTTGCAGACTTTCTGCATGAGCTTCTCAAGCTAGAGTATTAGCGCACTTCAAAATGTCCCTATTGATTTTGTATAACTCCACATTTTAGTTAACTTATAGTAGATGGTAGTGAGTCACTTCAATCTCCTAGAATAGATGGTGATTAGATTCAGTATCCCTTTATAGGATATTAACTGCTTCTAACAAATAAGAGAAAATTTGTATGTTCTTAAACTGTAAAGTTTGGCATAACTCTCAACCTGTTCAGATTGTCAAGATGTCTACTCTTGGGACTGTGACACTACCAAGTTTTCTCTGAAACCCTATTATCCAATGCCCTTGGTCGTTTCTGACGAACGAGCCCCCACACACAGCATGATTTAGTTGGCAGACAATTTAATCCATGATGGTTGAAGTTTTATGTATCAAAAGGGTAAAATTGCTATTCAACGAAGCTAAACTCATTTGCGTGCGTTTGTGTACTTGCGTTTGAACTTCAAAGATTCAAACATGCTTGGTCCGGTTCAAATATAGGGGGGATGACTCAAATTCAATAATAGACAGGTTGTTTGACTCTCGCGAAATTGGACATATATTACTTCATATTTTAAATGTAAGAGTTAATTAATTTTTTTTTGAAAATATTAAAGGAAGTTAATTAATTGATATATTTACTACTTTTTTTTAAATTAATTTTTTTTATTTATGAATTGATATAAAATCAAATGATATATATATAAATATTTCAAAATATATGTTATAATTAAGTAGTTTATTTAACTTTTTTAATCATTCTAAAAATGTTAAATGACTCTTCTATTAAAATCTGGAGGAAGCATATTTTATTTTTTAATTTTGTATCCAGGTTTCTAAAGTACAATTTATGTTCTATTAAAATCTGGAGGAAGTATATTACTTCATGTGTTTATTATAGAAGTTGGTTGATTTTTTTTAGAAATTAAAAAATTTAAATATATTACTTCATTATAATATATTCTAAAATATTTATCTGTATCATTAGATTATATACCATTTTATAAGTTAGATAAATTAGTTTGTAAAAAATGATAAATATATTATTTAATTAGTTTACTTAAACTAAAAAAAAAAGAGTCAACGAAACACTTGTATTAAAAAAAGTAGTATTATAGTACATACCACCACTATATAAGCAAGTGATAGGGAAAAAAAAGAGAAGGACCTTACAAGAAATATGAATGTACGTGCGTTTTTTTTTTGGTGAGAGAATATATGTGCGTATTCTAAAATTATAAATTATGAAATAGCAGTAAGAATATAAATTTCACATGAAGCCGATAGAATATTGATGGAAGTTGCTTTTTTTACTATGTATTATTTTATTTCAATTTAAATTTAAATTTTTGTAATGAAAAATAATTTAAATATTTTTTTATAATAATGGATGATTATTTCTTTATATCTCAAACATATATTATACAAAATGTATTAATTCATTTCATAATCGGTTTAACCACGGTTTGGCCGTTGCCAATTCAATTTTTTTTTTTACCATTCTTCTATTATACAATCTTCAAATTTTGAATGAGATTATTCTCTATGCTGCCAACATAAAACTACTGAAAATTATATTATTTATTAGAGCGAGTAAGATTTATTTAAATTTTGTTCAAATGTACAAATCCATCCTTGTTAAAATATGGAGATATTGGATGCCATTTGACATCCAAGCCTTGGGATTTAATTTTGTGGATGCTTTGGTTCAACAACAAACACTAATGTGTGTGTGTGTGTGTGTGTGTGTGTTTTTTTTTTTTTCAAAGTGCATATTTGTTTATCTGTTTGGAAAAAGCCAATTCATTTAGTAAATCGATAAAACGATACATACGAAACTACCAACTGATCATGGGTTAGCTAGGACATATATGACTGGGGGCCTGAAGTCTAAAATCAATTTATTTATATCATATATAATTTAGTTTGAAAGAAAAGAAATTTTATTTATATGTAAAATAAATATTCGATTCGTTCAATCAAGTTTAATCACAGCATGCTTACATTTGCTTATATGATTGATATCATTATAGCATGCTTATAATGATAGCAAGAATAACTTGGACGGCAAAGCCAGCTAAAATGAAAAGGGAAGTTTTTTTATTTTATTTATCAATTAACAATTAATGTTATATCCGTCAGATTTGTGCTTTTAAATTTATGTGATGTATTTGCGTTTTTTAAGTACATCACATGTTTGGGCATTTACTATTCTAAATAATCCAAATCCAAATATGAATCTAAATGCAGCTATATTTTATTATTCATAATTATAAAATATTAAAGGTTGCGTAACAATGATTGCTGAAAACAAATTTTTGGTTAAACATGTTTGGTTTCATGGAATCATTGAAGCGCGTTTTATATCATATGCATTCATATTGATACATATTGGTTTCCTGGACAAACACCGTTTTAGGCATATCTCATGTCCATTTGTAGTCTGTATAAAAAGGGGGTGTATGCCCTAGTGCTGGTGAGTTACTATGACCTACCTCACCTAAACTGTTTTTAATCAAAAAGAGAGGGTGTCTGTCTAAGTACATCGTATCACTCTTGACATCTATGAGCACTCGTTCCTTCTACGAGATATTGTGTTTATTGTTGAGTTTATTTTTGGTTTCCACTGTTTTATGATCATAAGTTTTTGCAAGAATGATTCGATTAATATTAGGAGTGCTTTGTTTGTCAAACTACCAGTATTGAGAAATATCTCTAGAGGACTGTATTCTCATAGCACAACTCGGATCAATTTTTATCTTATCAATGCTATTGCCAACAATATTAACTGTAGAAAAAGAGCTAAATTACAATAATTTCAAAAGATTGTGTGTTATTACTAAGTAACACATCAAGTCTTACACTGGAAATTATATTTTATACTAAAAGTATGATGTAATAGTTTTCTTCGAAGTCACTATATATAACTACTTTAAGAATACATTTAGGATAAAAATACACTTTTTAAACTCTTACAAAATAAACTAAGGGTAAGGAAACTCAATCAATATTGATATTCATATAAAATATAAAGTTTATAATGTATCCGGGAACAACTTGATTGACTTTCTGAATCAAGTTTCCAAGTAGTTTCTTATTGGTGCATGTGGAGCAAATCTTTTTTGACTTCCAATGTGTAGGACCATATATGAAACTGACAATTACGTCACCAAAGTTAGGTCATATTTAGTAAGAAGTTGAAGGGAAAGTAGTTAAAAAGGAAAGAGAGAAGTGAGAGACTTATAAGAGCTTTTTTTAAGGTTCAAAATATGTTCAGTAAACTTTTCTTTTTTCTTTTTATAATTGATCGTAATTGTACACATTTCTTAAACCCAAAAATGGAACTGCCCTCAGCAATAGAAACATGAGTTTCGACGGTCATTGTGTTAACTAACACTAGGTTGGAAACAGGTCAGGCGTCACCATGAATACGCTTGGTTTATTTTGTAAGATCTTGACTTTAAACCTATCATATGACCTGTTATTGGCTTTTATTTCCGGCAAGTGCCTAGCTATACAAGGTTGGTCTGGCCTAAAACTTGTTAAAAAATTTGCATTTTAAAAAGGAGGCTGGCAGATTATGTGCAAAAAATAGGCCGAATTTAAACAAACCAAAAAAAGGCCAAAATTATATAAATTAATCTAAATTATCCAATATAAAGTAATCATATGATATAAATATAATTATATCTTCAAATTATAATATAAGAATTAAGAATGAAGAAATAAAAATTATATATAAAATAAAAATTTTCATATTTAAGTGATGAGCATTATATATAATATGATATAAATATAATTATATAGTCAAAGCGATGAGCATTAAATTTTCACATAATATTATATAATTATATAATATGAGCATTTTTAGAAGTTTCCTTTCCAAGTATTATCTTCCTCCCATTTTCCACCCATTTTTCCCTCTAACCGAACATCAGGTAAAAGAAATTAATCTCTAATATCATCATACCCAAAACGAAAACAAACGAGTTAAGGGGGATTTTTGCCTCAAATTTTCGCAATTGAGCTATGGATACTTTGAAGTTTTCTTTAGTTAATGTTACTCCAGAAATGTTAAAAAATGAGTAATGTTACCCTACTATGATTGCAATTCAAATAGACGTTTGCCATGTCAGACCTTATACTACACATGATTCAATGTGGGTATGACTATGCCTTTGTTATTGGCTATTTTTACCCCAGAGGTTTTCACATGCAAAATTTTATTAGAAGAATCAAATTGCAGAAGTTGGAGATTCATGTTTGAATTTGATGAATTCAACTTGTTTTTGGTGATGAGCCTTTCATAGTCTCTATCATTTACTTTGTTTTGGTATTCATCGGTCTTTCATATGTTCCTCTTTTAGTTTGATGTTAAATTTATACGGCCTTACTCTTTTTTAACATCTTTAAGATGATATTGGACTAAATAAAACCTGCTGGGCACAAATGACCCTAAATCCAATACAAATCAAACAAGTTTAATGTTACTTTTATACTTTAATTTGATTCTTAAATAACTAGCAAGGTTTTTTACGCTCATGTGATTTAACCAGATTCAATTTAAAATACTCCAGGCCAGTATAATTTTAAAAAAAAAACAACTAGAAGGATAAAAAAATATTGATAAACCAAGCACTTGAGACTTTTCCAGAGAAAAGCATGGTTTCTGGTGTAGAATCGCAAGTACTGTAACTGAAGCAAATTAATACTAATGGATGGATAGGTTGCTATATAGGGACCACCTCATGAAATAAATCAGATTTTTAATTTCTTATTATGCGCCCAAAGGCCAACGTGTAATGAAAGGAAATGAATTATTAGATAAAATTAATAATTAAATCAATCAATCACTAAACCCGCCCACTAAGTATTTATATTTTGAATTGATATATGCTTTGATGACTCTGCATGCCCACTTGGAATTTTCCTTCTAAAGCAAGAAACCAATTTGAACAAGATTGTTATGAAACAAAACCAGTGGGATTTGATCAGCAATATATATATAATGAGATATGTATGCATATATATAGGTGGATATTCTTTTCTTAAGACTTATAAATTTGTAAACAAATAAGAGAATATTAAAATTATAAAATTATTTAATAGTGAAAATATTAATATGTACAAATGAGTTTAATATAGATGTTCCATGAAACCCTTAAACACGCACATTCCTTTAGAAGCTTCTGCTGTCCGCTGCTGCATTACAAGTTCGAGGAGCAAATGATAAAGAGAACCCAGGCCTACCTTATACGCAGGAAGTTCAACAATATCTTTGTAAATCAGTCTCAAAAATAACTTTATCATGGCCAAATCCAAATCTACTAACAACACTCATTTTAAATTACTTTAGATTAGCATAGAAAACTATTTTTCAACTTAATTTACGGTCTACAAGATAAATATGTTAGAGGAGTTTTGTCTCAATTTGCATTGATGTGCTTTTGTAACGTTATGACAAATATGTCCTCCATCTTGTGCTTTTTCAGTTGCATGTAAATTACAAAGAGAAAGAATTAATTATTAATTTTTCCATAACAAGGATGAACAACTAGGCTTTGTTTTACATAACAAGTTGAGTTCAGCCTGCGCAAGTTGCTCTTCAGAGGTTGATCCCCGCCACCTTTTCAAATATGTTCTGTCAAATTAATTTTGCCCTCATTATTAATAATGCTACTGTTTATTTTATCAATCTCCTCCGCCTATAAATATATAAATTTTAAATATACAGAAGTTTTAATAATTTAACAAAAATAAAAAAAAATCTATGTCAAAGATATTGAACATGAAATTTTATAATAGTTGTTGATTCTGGGAAAAATCATTGTACTATTTCATTGATTGGAAATTATAGGTACATCTTACAACTTTATTAAAATGTAAAGTGACCCTCTAAGATGCTTAATAAAAAACTATTGAATCCCAAGACTCGAAAACCAAAATGAAAAAGAGGCACAAAACTAAAATCCAAGGGACAAGCATAAACCAACCTAAAACATAGTACTCGAACATAAATCAAATCGCAGATACTGTAGACCCAAAGTTGTTAGGCCACCTACTGGTTATAATGTTAGATCTAGTAGAATGGGTTAATCCCTTAAAATGAAATGAATCAATAGTTAAATTTCCATGTAGATAAGTGCTTACGTTCAACACCTGATAGTGTTTTGAATATAATTGTCTTTAACATGAGAATACCTGCATATTTTCTTAGTTTAAAACGAAAAGATTACTTTCACTATTGACATTTCATTACCTTATATTTTATTTAATATAAAGTGTAAAGAAACCTATGAATGTTTATCAAAAGAGTATTTAACACCGTATACTTTTTTGAAGTACAAAAATACCCATCAACATTCAAAATGGGTAAAAAAATCCATTCTATTAAATATAACATAACATTGTTACTTTTGTGGTGGGGCAAATACTATTTTTGCACATGTAGCCATAATTGTGTTAGTTATATTGAACGATAATGTCATTTTTGCTTCCACTTTAAGTGCCACTAGTATTTTTACAGCTTTGAAAAATATATGATACTGGATGCACTTTTAATAAAAGCTCATGGGTACTTCTATAGTTTAACCCTTATTTAATTTTTTTCTTGCTCTATAAATAATCATATGGCTTTTTATCTGCAATCAAATTAAATAAATTATTCTGTTAATAAAGGTTGGTATGAATGGTAAGAAGTTGACCAATAACCCCAAAAGTAATAAGTTCAAATCGTGCTTCTGATGTGAGTACCTTCTTAACATTGATGAACTATCTGAATCCAACTTATCTAAACTTGTTTTATTAAAAAAAAAAAGAATTCCTCTTTCCAACTTGAGATAAAAGAGAAATACTGAATAGGAATATCGTAAATAGTCAAAGGAAAATGGGAGAATTAGAGAAAAGTCCATCACTAGGGAATTAATTGCAAAATGGGACATTCCATATATATACAACTAAGATTTCCATATGTGCAACTGAACAGGTCCCATTTTAGAATTAATTTCGTAATAGAGGATTTTTCTCTAATTCTCCCATAGAAAACCCATATGTTAATATATGATTTTATCCTCACCTAACAAACAAACACTCAGAGAAGATTTAGCCCCCTAAGAGAATAACCAAAAATTAAAATTAATTTTATTTACTAAAAAAATATAGTTACCTGCCTCCATTTAATATATATATATATTAAAAACAATAATAGCAGGATCAAAAGTTGACACTTTTCAAAATCATGAATGCTCAATAATTATGCATATTTTTATATGATCGATATTAAGTTAAGAAATTAATTCAAAACTCGCAAAAATTTTCACGGCATGAATAAAGTCAATTTATTATGTAAGACATATCCTAATTAACAAAAGCACAAAAAAGGGCCATTTAATTAAGTTTGAAGTCTTATAATGTAAAATGAAATATCAGCGCAGGAAATGAAAAGGAGGAGCAGCGAATGGGGGATTCGGTCTATTTTAATTATATTCTAAATTTCTAATATATATAAATACAAGTTTAACAAACAAAATCATCTAAAAGAACAAAGAATGGGCAATAGGGTGAGCATACACGCACGTTTCCTTTTGCCCCCTTGCAGGCCAAGTTGCTATTCTTCCATGCATGCATCTCTTCCACCTAACAGACAACTCATACAATTTAATTAATTATTTCTGATAGTATATAATAAAGAACATCGCCCAGGCCAAGGAAGGGGAAAGAGCAATAACAAGCACAAGGGGCCCAAAGATGAACAACTAGGCTTTGTTTTACGTAACAAGTTGAGTTCAGCCTGCGCAAGTTGCTCTTGGAAGGGTGATTCCGCCACCTTTTCAAATATTTTCTGTCAAATTAATTTTGCCCTCATTATTAATAATGCTACTGTTTATTTTATCAATCTCCTGCGCCTAATATCTTTCATCTTCTCTCCTCATTCCTTGCTTATTTTATTAACTCCATACGTTACAAATTTTAATTTACAATTTTTTATCTAATTAATAAATGAATATAAAATTTAGTATTTATTTATATAATAATTTAACTTATATGTATGTATTTAAATGTATATGCACATAAATTTTAAATATGTAGAAGTTTTAATCATTTAACAAAAATAAAAAAAAA
>QFDD01002323.1:0-16041 GCA_006871305.1 Vachellia collinsii | reverse complement strand
TGATATATTTATTATTTTCTTCAGATTAATTTACCTAACTTTAAACGAGTAAATAATTTGACGATATATATAAATATTTTTGAATGTATATACATTATAGTTGAATAATTTATTTAATTTTTTTAATGCTGAGAAAATCAAATTAAACAACTCTTATATTAAAGATAAAAGATGAAATTATTTTTTATTCCTAAGACAATCACACAGAGCACATTTTCTTCAGAGATGAATGACTCCCGAAGGGAGCTTGTTTATTTATTTCACACATGCGCTGCCATCACTGAGCGCTCTCGAATCAAAGCACTTCTCCCTCGTACAAGTACTGCTAATTAGTAATTACCCCTCCCATCCACTTAGTTTATTTTTCATTCGCCCGTACTCTTTCATTATTTTCATCTTAATTGTACTTAGATCGGCAACACTTCATCATTTAACACAGTCTTGTTTGTCAGCTCACATGTACCTGTACATGGGAGAATAGTGACGACTGCTCATTCGCTGGAAGGATTAGGTCACGCTGAGAATGCTTGCATCTCTATTGGTCGCAATGCATTTTGTGCGAACAGAATAATATATGCCTGCAACAAGCAGTAATTACTATGAAAATAAAGTGTGGGTTTGTTTGCTGTAGTCTATGATCTGCTCCCATGTTTCAACAAACTTAGAACATATATCCGCAGAATTTTAAACAAATGTTAGTTATTTCGATTTATGAGTAATAAGGGGGGTCATTATAAATATTATGTCCAATATTAATCCCGTAAAAATCTTAACCGCCGCAAAATCTCGCTAATTTTGTCTCCAAAAAGATTGCAGTTATTCGCGAAGTAGGAACAATAAAAACAAAACATAGCGGGATATCCTTAACGATCACCTCCACGACGAGTGCACGCGCTCTTTCTCAGATCTGCTGCATCTGCATTGGCAACTATTCTTCCTTCGTCTCTCCCTTCACTTCCCAAGCAAATTCCATTATGATTTTCACTCAACATCTCAATATGAAGAACTTGCTTTTGTAATCAAAGGTTGCAGCTATGGAGACTGAACTCAAAGACCTGAATTCAAATCCGCCTGAACCCGACGGTTCTGAAGATCCTGAACCCGTCCACGATGAGGCCTCCACCAAGGATGACCGTCCTCTCCTCAAGTCGGACCCAACTTCGCACGTCTCTTCCGCCCACCTCGAAGACCTTGAGAAGAAATTCGCTGCCTTTGTTAGATATGACGTCTATGGAATCATGGGACGCGGAGAGTTGCCGACGAGGGAGAAGGTCTTGCTTGGGCTGGCATTGACCACGCTGGCTCCAATAAGGGTGGTCTTGTGCTTCACCCTGGTATTCTCATATTACTTGATATGTAGGATTTGTACGCTATTCTACCTGCCGAATCGGGAGGAAGAACAGGAAGATTATGCTCACATGGCTGGATTGAGGAGGACTCTGATTATTCAGAGTGGGAGAATAATCTCCAGGATCATCCTTTTTGTTCTTGGGTTTTATTGGATAGGCGAGACCTACCGATTTCCGAATACTGATGACAAGCCTGCTACTGAGGTACTTCATTTCCACCAGTTCTGCCTTCAGGTTAATCATCATCACGCATTTCCTACTTAGGTTCTGGAATATCATCGAAACTTCGCTCGTTACTTGCTGTTTCATCATTTTTTCTGGACACACACTTCCCGTATCACTATCCTATGTGTAAACAAGGTTGGAACGATTTCGGTTAGGCTTCAAACTTAATCTGTCTAGGAGGACCCACGCCAACATGGAGAATGATGCATACATCCAGACACATTAACGCAGGTGTTGAGGCTTCTAATCAATGCAATAACTAAACAAAGCTTATATCTTAGTGTTCCTTCCTATTTGATGCTTGAACCGTTATTAGGATGATGTTTTTCGGTTCTTTTTTTCGAGAAATGCTGGGTTATAGGATGCTCGCTTTGCTGATAATTTACTTACGGAGAATCATGGACTCCGTGTATTTCCTCCCTTGCTAAAGGGACGAATGGAACGTGTTTCAGCTCTTATTGCATAATTAGCTGCTGATCATGTTATTCTTTACTATTTTTTGCAAGATTTTCTGTTTCAGTATATATATATATATATATATTAGTTTGACCTAATTCATCCTTTACTTTCATTGTGAGAAGGAAGGCAAAGGTCAACCTGAAGAGATGGAAGCACCTGGTGTAATAATATCTAATCATGTGTCATACTTGGATATTTTATATCACACGTCTTCCTCCTTCCCAAGTTTTGTTGCCAAGGTTTGTGATGTTCGTAACAATTTATGCTTTTGATTTATCCTTTTCATGTTTTTGTTGACATTTTGAATTATTTCTGACACATTTTGAACTTTTGATTTCAATTGTGGATTTCATTGCTGAAGAGATCAGTGGCTAAACTTCCTCTAATTGGTCTTATCAGGTCCGTTGGATTTCTTAATGTGTTCTCTTGGATTAATGTACTGGAATATCTATCATTGGGAACTTCCGTCATTTTCCTTCCTTATTGCTCTTTAGACGTGGTTGATCAGCTCTTTTTCAGTTTATAATGGATTTATAATTTATCAAATGAGAATGCTGCATTCTGTCTCTGAAATAATGTGCATTCGCTTCCTTTATCAGTGAGATAATTTGATAATCAGGGCTTACATTTTATGGCATGTCTTATGGCAGCAAGTGCCTTGGTTGTGTTTATGTTCAGCGGGAGTCAAAGTCTTCAGACTTCAAGGGTGTTTCAGGTAAGGTGCATTAAGGGAAATACCTCATTTTCTTCCCACTCTCCTGTTGTGAGAACTTCTTGCCTTTGTGCTCAATGACATACTAATTACTTGGGGCCTTTTGCATCTTCAAGTGATAAAAAAAATTGTTGAAGGCCTTTTGTCTTTATGAAATCGTTTTTTCAAAACAATTGCATTCATCAAAGAATCTTCTTGACTTTCTCTTGATTGAATGATAACAGAAACATACCCAACCCCACAACAAATTTGCTTTTAGATGTGAGAATGCTTTCTCGAGAACCTAACTTACAACTGCCAGTAGGATGAGCTCAATAACCGTTGAGTTTAAACATTCATTGAATCTGGAAGCAATTTGGGCTGAATGTCATGTGATAAATAGAAAAGAACTTGGAATTGGCTTGACTATGGATTACGGAAAAGGGAACTATCCTTAAATTCTTTATCGTCATCTATCCAAAAACATTGGATTGGTATTAATAGGATTAAATACAAGTCGCAAGTGGGAGCAAATTTTAGTTGCTGGCCGTGCCATTCTCAAGCCTTAACCTGGGCATTTTCCTATTGAGTGACATATAATGTCAATAAAACTAGAATATCCCAAGCCCTTGCGATTTGTTGTATCTAGAATTTAGAGGTGCCTAAGTTGGCATTTTCATCATGCACATGCACGCATATTAGTCCATCATACTAGGGTCCTTGTACCTTGTTCAATATGATATTTTATGTTCTGGAGCTGGTACGTTGCACATTGTTGCTGGATTTGATTTTTCTCCAATCTGTATTCTAGTATGAATGGACCTGTAAATTTTTCCCCTGCAGGTGTTGTCACTGAAAGAATTCAAGAAGCTCACCGTAACAAGTCTGCTCCAATTATGATGCTATTTCCGGGTCATTGCCTATATTATCTTCTTCGTTTTAGTTATATTTACCTTTTTTTGCTGTTGTCACCATGAGGTTATCTTTCTAGGAAGTTTGAATATGGAAGAATGTTATATTTTTTTTAATTATCAGATTTTATGATATCATGAAATGGATCCCCTTGTGATGTCAACTGATTCGTACTTTTCTTTAGTTACATGTAAGTTAATCCTGGTAGTTGGACAAGGTGAGCAGGTGACCGTATTCTTCTATGGTCTGGGATTCTCTCTGTAGCAAGACTTTGGAATTGCTCATGCTTTTTGATGAAATTGGGGCTGGGGTCTGGGGAATGGATTTTGTTTCAATATAACTGATGGATCTTTAGGCTATAAAATTTATTTTACTTACTTCGGATATTCTGCAGAAGGTACAACCACAAATGGGGATTTTCTCCTTCCATTCAAGACTGGTGGTTTTTTGGCAAGTGTGCCTGTCGTTCCTGTAATTTTAAGATACCCTTACCGGAGATTTAGTCCTGCCTGGGATTCCATTTCCGGGGTAAGTAATTATCAAGTATTCAATGATCAAAATTTTCCTGCTTTTCTATGATTTCTATCAATAGAAGCTAATGTAGTATCCAACATCTAGGCTTCTGAGTTTTGGTAAGAATGTCAGGTTTTGACCCTAGAATTGTGCTTGAATCTGAGGAGTTATTTTTTACCCTGATCTGAGTTGAAGTTTGATCTTGTGTTTGAAATTTGTGAGGGAGTCAGTGGTTGGCTAGTTGCTTTACACCTACTCAATTTCTAATCACTTGTGCAGACGAAATGTTAGTTTAAAAGGCCTTTTGCTTTGTACCTGGTTGAAAAGTCATAGTTCCTTTACTTTGTTGGATTACAGAGCGGCTTTCATGCATCAAACCTAACGACTTTTCTGCACTCAAATATTGTTGATAATTAGATTGAGGTCTTTCTTTTTCAACAGCAAAATTAACGTGTGTTCTTAGTGCAGGCGCGCCATGTAATTTTACTTCTCTGTCAGTTTGTAAATTATATGGAAGTGACAAAGTTACCTGTTTACTACCCCTCACAGCAAGAGAAGGATGACCCCAAACTATATGCTAATAATGTTAGAAGGTTGATGGCTAGTGAGGTATGCAACTCTTGTTAACTGATACATGATATGAAAGATTTGGAAAGCTAATCATACTACATCTTACATAAATTCCTGCATAACATCTATTTCTTTGGGTTGTATCTCACTGATTACATAATAAGGATTCCTAACCAGTTCCGATACTAGGTTGGTTGGATTTGACTTCTGGGTGTGGTATACATGGAATAGAAGTCTACAAGGAGTGGGACTAGACTGATAGAAGACGAGGATAGGAAAATTAATAAGGACCTGTAGAAATTGAAGCAAGTACCGTTTTTATCCTGTCATTAATATATATTTTGCATGGATTTTCTTTTGTTCTGAAATTATTTATATTGTCCTGTCATTAATATATATTTTGCATGGATTTTCTTTTGTTCTGAAATTATTTATATTGTCCTGTCATTAATATATATTTTGCATGGATTTTCTTTTGTTCTGAAATTATTTAGATTAGATGGTAATTCGGTTTATCTTGTTCATCATTCCTATCATTTTTCACATGGTCTTTAGCTAATGCAAAGGGGTGTGGGGATACTCTTCTCATTTTTTTCTTCAGTGTCAAGTGCTGGTTTGTGATAATAAAAATCTTACTCCTCACATTCTGTAATATTGTTTAAAATTTTATTTCTGTTATTTTCTGTGGAGCTAGTTGTTCATTGTACGTGAAAGGGGACTACGTACGTCTTATTTCAAGTTTTATTGCATAGCTAATTGTTGGTGCTTACTGGATCGAGTTTATTAAATTTTCTGCTTGCAGGGTAACTTGATACTTTCAGATATTGGGCTAGCAGAAAAGCGGATATATCATGCTGCTCTGAATGGTAATAATAGGCTGCCTAGTATTTTGCATCAGAATAACGATTGGTTGTTTCATTTCATGGCCCCGGTCGAAATGATATGTATTTCAAGTTTCTTGGTTTAAAATTTGGTAGTTGCTCATGAATGGACAGCTTATGCGCGGGTTGTTTTTAGCTCTTCATACATCCAGCTAAACTTACGAATGGCATTCGCGTAATTTTCTTGTAAATTAGAGAGCACCGAAGTGTCTTAATTGCTTTATTTTTGCCTATTTTTCAAATGACCTTTATTATATGGGTTATAGTTGAAGCACCCAATTTAAGAGTGATGGGAATGATTGTCAACTTTTCTTTGTCGTAAAATGGTGTCATCTGTTTTCAGAAAGGCCGTGAAGCATAGTTCTGAATCTTCTCTTTCGTGTTCCTGCAGGTTTGTAGTGCAATTGCTTATTCGGATTGGGGGGTCTGTATATTCCTTGTATGGTTCTACCTCGTCGGGAGAAAAATTGAAGAAATTTAAGAAAATATAGAAAATCCTGTGTAGCGCAAGCATTCATATAATATTTGTCTGATTATAGGTACTGACTCTGGGTTTTGGTGCAATCTTCAGAGCAGAGGCATTTTATTTATTTTATTTTTTCATAAATTTTTTATGGGCAGTTAAGAAATCCTCTGCATTGTGCTGGTTCAGAATACCATTGCTGATTCTGTTTATTTGATGTAATGCTTACGGAGACCAAGTTTAGATTGTAAGTTGTAACGTGCTAAAGAAATTAATCTTGGATAGGTACTGACTAGAAGTTTCAACATTTTATGGAGGACCGAGATTAACCCGACATGTGTTCTTTTTCCACCCGAAGCATCAAGGTTCTGAATTTGGATTACCAATCCCTTTGTCCCCTACCCTTCATCAATTTTTTCCCGAGACTCTCGGAGTATGAAGTGGCGAGGCCTCTGCCCTTTTGAATTCATCATGTTTGTTGCCAAAGCTACTTTTGCACTCGAAGTTCGAATATAGCATCTAATTAGATCTCTACTAAATGAGTTGCGATTTCCAAACTCCGACATCCTCAAACGATATACTAAAATCATTCTTTGTACAAATAATAAATGTCAGATTGATCGATGAATGGGCACAATCGTATTAATCCTCTCAGGTGAGCCCACTACACGTAACTTCAACAGGTTCCAGATTTGAAGGAAAAGTACTGAATTATGATGGTTGAACATGAAATGAATGACAACTTGGAAATCATCGTCGGCGGAAATTTCAATCAATCCTAGATTTTCCAAGCCTCCACAAAATTTTATATTTATAGAATCCGTACATCAATATCAATATATATTTAAATAAAATTTATAATGCAGCTTCACTAATGGGGATCACGTTTCACGCATACTTGGAAAAAGAAATAACTTTAAATTAGATGCGGCATGCTACAACAAAGAAATACAGCCGACGGAGTAGACGCTGCATAAACCTAGTTTCTTCACCTCCGAAACGATAATTGTCAAGAGGATTTACAGCAGATGGAGCCATAACAGCGACTTTACACCACAATCTCTAGAAAATAGGAATTCAATACGGCCCCAAAAAAACAATAAAAAACAAGCGATGACGTTTTCAGGGAGAAATGCAAAAGCTGCTTACAATATATTTCCAATGTTCATTGATTCAGGAGACAGGTCATGGTCAAACAGTCGCATTTCTCACCACCTCAAATATAGCATTTTACCTTTCTTTAATGGACTTCCTAAATTCCCATGTCGATAAGCAGCCTTTCAGGGGTGACTGTAGAAACAGTGAAGACGTTGATAGCTGCTTTTGCCGCATCGAGATTGAGGACAGGCAATTGACGGCACTTCGCAGTCTTCTTTTTTCACTCTCACGCGTCTGGAAATTAGGATCATGCCTCACAGCAGAAATTCTGAGTGCTTCCGGAAGAATACAGTTGCAAACTGACCCTGCCACAAGTTCAACGAAGATGATATTAATCATGTGTAACTTACGGAAAAGCCCATAATTGCCATTAAATCTAATGAGTATGACATGACCTACGAGCTGCACAAACTTGAATGCACGTTTTTACAATCCCACACGTCATATATAACAAATTTTCCTCCCCTAATGCAGGAATATTTGTGTAAGTTACATAGAAACTACTATCAGAGATGTAGGAGTATATTTTAGAATAACTTTTGAAAAGTAATTGTACACAATTTGAAATAAGTATGTGAGAGGAGTTTTGTCTTGACTTATATAAAAGTGCTTCTAAAAGTATTTTTGAAAGGAAGCCAAACATGCTCGTAATCCACAACGTGATTCTATTATTCTACAGATCAATAACAAAGACTGTGTGTATGATAAAAGGCTACAGGGCATTACGAACTAGAATCAAGCAAATTCAGTTCTTGATGATACAGCATCCTCAAAAACAAAATCCAGAGTTGCATTCTGAAAATCAACCTCCATCCGATTTAGCATGTTCTAGGAAGTTCAAGGAACGAAAGGTATACCTAGTCTGGCCAGCCGGTTAACCCATGTTGGAATTGACTTCCCTGTCAGCTTGTAACAGATGTCTTTGCAGAAATGGTTGCAATTCTTCACAATCAAGTGATATGTATCACCATTGTAGTTTGTTGACTGGCGTTCCATGAACTCCCTGACCTGTACGGGATCCAAACAGGTGGTTCCTATGAATATTGACCTCCTGAACTTGAATCCAGGGCATTGCCGAGGTTCCACCTCAAAGACACCGCTAGTTGGATAGTCATGAGCTCCAAATGCATATTCTACACCATATACTGTACATTGCAAAGGGCATATCACAAAAGGCGAAACCCCATTTAAATTTAAAATCAACAACTAAGTTCAATGAGAAGGTAAGAGGGGGCCTAGCAGCAGTTTTTCTTTTTATGCCCTGCCTAGCAGCAGGTTTAGTGTATTCGTAAACAACCATAACAATTAAAAAGAGGTCAGCTAAGCATAGATGAGATGAACGTTTCCATAAGTGCTCAGCTGCATTTCCCAACTTCCTCAACCTGAGAGCCTTCTAGTTGTTTCCAGTATAAAATTAAAATAAGAAAAAAAACAACAGAATGAGACAATCTTAATGTTGAGTTGTTCACATTGAATTAAGGAGGGAGATGATCTGATGAATATAGCTATCCTAATGCTAAAATAAACCAAAATCTTTATTTCATATTATTCACTCTACAAACAATACCAAGTGTTCCCCCTTGGACTGTCCAATAACTCTCATACGAACAGAATTTAGTGATTTCAGAAATAACTAGGAACATTCTTACATAATTACTTGCAAAAATATTATTAGGCAGATTATCACATGCCCACTAGTATCATCACTAATCAAGAGCACCAGGCCAGTTCCACACTCATCCACTTGTCACACGCTTCATAAAAGCACCCTCCTCCAGTCATAAGATAATTTTAGACATTTTAGGACCTGCCAAGACATTTGCTCGCATAAAGTCCCATACAAGGATTAAATTTAGTTTTCTCTCCCCTGCCAGTGCTTTCTAATTATGATGGAAGATGAAATTTCCTTTAACAAGAGCAACTTGTCCCCCAACCGTAAGTAACCAAGGTCAAGGTCTCGTGTGCAGAATCCAAGTTACTCTAGATATTAAGCTTGGATTGAGACACAGATCAAATTCAAGAAAAAGAAGACTATAGTCATACCTTCGACACCAGAGTGATAGATACCTAGGCCAGTCCAGTACATATAACCATTCATGGGTGTCAAGTCATACACATTCAGAAAAACTGGAGTTTCGCCAGGACCATAGCTATTTGATTTGACTTTGGGGAACAGAGAAAAGCGGACTGCTGATTTACCCTTCAAATGAAGAGGCACCAAAGTCTTCCATCCTTTCTTAAACCTCAATTTCATCTTTCCTAAAGGATAACACAGCAAAGGACCTGCTTCCAACAATCATTTGAAGAAAAGCATAAACTGTATAAGTTCACGCGCAGCGAAGGAAAAAGGAAAAACAATGCAATTTTATACGATGAATTTCTCCGCAGAAAAGCCGTTTTCACAAGTTTTAGTAATCAGAGATTTTTGTATCAGTACAATGTAGAACACAGGGAATTCTATTTCTACCAGATCACAGCAGCAAAAATAGGTTAAAACAAAGACTACTTAAATTGTTAACTAAAATCAATCCTTCTCTTGCTTGTCTAATCATATTGAGGGTAGACTAAGCCTAGTATTTTGATTTCTCAAGGAATGGTCGACAAACCATATATGTTTGTTTTAAACGGGGGCGGGTGTGATGAGGGAATGGAAGCAGAACATCAAATTCCACTCAACGAATGAAAAAAAGGAAGAGCTCCGGTTGGCGGGAAGAGAGTTGGCCTCACAGATACTCTCTGGTCTATTCAAAATTCAGATCTAGCTCGGAACAGCGTAAGTTTTCAAGCAATACTCGTGCATATGCATACATAGATCAAACAGAATAGAATAAACGCAGTGATCACAGAACCCCAACCACAGCAGTGTTTTATTTGTTCGGTAGCCGAGAAAAGAAACGAACAGTCTCAAAAAGTCGTAATGTTTCAAACCCCCTACCGGATGTTTTATTTTCCCAGATATCTTACATTTTTCAAGCCAAATGAGAGCAAGCAGAAAAAATAACAAAGACGCCACGGAGACATATGTTAACCGCTAGGTCTGCGAGAGCGACTAACCAGTCAAAACCAAATTTAGGTGAATCAAAGCGCAAGACTGTGAGGACACACAGAGACAGAGAGCATAAGAGAAAATGCGGAACTCACGAGTACAGAATGAAAGACTATGGCCATTGGAGAGTCAAAGAGCAGCGGAACCGCAGCGGCAAGACAAAGAGAACTTGAGAGAGCAACTCAGCACACACTAATTCCTAATTGCGAATGGTGAGAAAGGAGTGAACGGCAGAAAAGGAAAGAGGAAAAACAGCAACGGACGTTTTGGACGCCAGGGAGGAGAAGAGGCAGACGCTCCCTGCGTCACTGACTGCTTAAGCCTGAAACAACGAGAGAAGAAGGGACAGGGTAGGAGAAAAGAAGATGAGCACGAGTGACTCGAGCGTCTAGATATGGACAGCAATGATGTGCCGTGACACCATTCTTTCTTCCTATTTGCTGTCAGTTATTAAAATGGTCCTTTTCTTCAACCCCCCAAAAAAAGAAATCAACAGTCCGCGAAAAGTGAAAATGAGGGGGAAACAATTTTTTCCCCGTCAAAAGATGCAAGTGAATTGGACTGAATAGATAATTTTCTACGGAAACAGAAGTAGAAGGAGGAAGATAATAGGACAGATCATGTTTGACCAATGAGTCTCTGCTTCCCAAATCTCTCCTCGGGTTCGCTTCACTGTATCGTGAATGCGTGTTTCATGCATTTATGTGTTCCAAGCAGAGTTCGTCCATTGATTCAAACGCCTGTAATTTTTTTTTTTACCTGAGAAAAAAAATCTGTAATTTATTGTACAGCGGACGATGAAATTCCCGAGTCTAATTATATTTTCGGCAATATCTACTATCCATCGGGTCCTGGGATTGTGTGCTTTTTGATAAAAGTACATAGACTACGTATAGACATAAATCTACATGGAAGTGCGTTCACGCAATATATGGACAGCTCATCGCATTGGTATCATTTGCGTATATGCAACAGCTTTAAAGGATTTCATGCGAATCATGGGGTCTTCTCCAACCAGGACTGCTTTCTTTTTGAGTAAAACAATAAAGTGGCGATTGAGCTTCTTCTCTCCTTGTCTTCAATCTCAGTTGAATTCTCGGGCATGAACATGTTGGAACGCACACAAACACATCTCATCAACGTAAAAAGTGATCGATGGACAAAGTAGAGATTCTACATCAAGCCTGTTCACAAGAATAATAATCATCTGAACCGTGAGTAGGGCAATAGTGACAACCAAACTCGACAGCAACCACAATTGAACTTCCCCCCATAGAATCCATGAGCAAACAGAGACAAAATAATGTGAGAGGGTCATTTGATTTGTTAACAACTTTCTTGGGATTTTAGGCAGCTCAACTTGGCAGATGAGACAGCCCACGGGCGGAGACCTGAATGCAACAGGGGATGTTACCCTGTCAAAAGACCCCCCACCCCCCAAAAAAAGGACAATTTGGGTCCCTTGCTCCTGCAACCGACGACAACGTTTCCCAAACGGGCAAGGTAAACGACAAAGCGTTGTGACTTTGTACTGCTGGGCAATGCAATTGGTAAAATGCATCATCGCCCTTCAAAATCAAATGGGACTCCTTGTTCTTGCGTCTCTGGGGGAAAAAGTTGACATACAAAAACCAATTGTTCTTTTCACAAATCAGATGTGTCAAGGTGACATTGAATTCATCATACTCGGCACCCTGTGTACAACAGTGAAGGAACACCATGAGAGTAAAACATTGCTAAAAATATGTACTCCTCTGGCAGAGAAACACCCTTCCCGACGGATAATCTTAGTAGTAGAAAATAACAAGGCTTTCGAGATTCTTACTTTTATTTTGCGTGAGAAAGGTACTCAAATTATTTAAACAGGTCTTACAAGTAGTTCACCAGCTGAGGTACACTGTCATTTGATTGTTGCACCTGATAATAAAAGGTTTATAACACCTTTAACCTGTTCAAGGATGGCTCTGAGGCGATTCGGAGTTAGATTGATATAGCAAAACCAAGGAAAAAACATGTTAGATTGATATAGAGCCAATTTGGGATGACATTTGAAAATCACGTTCATTCATCAAGCAATCAACAAATCCCCCAAGTGACATCTGAATTATGATGCCACAGCTTTTACGGTGAGGATTCCATCCGTAAATGTCGTGCGTGCTCATCCGGATGCGAAAAATTAAAATAATTAGAATTGTCTCAGCTGCCAACCAAAAAAAAAAAGATTGAGCATTAATCAAATCCAAAATGGTAACTGAATTGTTTCATGGTTGTAACTCGTAAGATGTAATTTCTCCGAATAATAAACGGTTGCAACGTTCTAGAGCTCGAGAGAGAAGAGATCATGCGGTACGGGTCTAGGAAAGAGCTAAATCACACAAAAAATTCGACGCCATAACTGTAACAAGCTCCAAATTTATAAGATCGAAAGAAGTACTTCGATTTTGCACTACTTTTCCCAAATGAATAAGCGAGCAACGAGAATTCTAGGACCCCTCCAATCAATCCGAGCGATAAGGAAAAGTTGAAAACAGAAAGCTCAAGAGTCATCATTACTTCCAAGATATTTGTTAATCTTGATGCATTTTAAATAGTCCAGCCATTGTAAGTTAAACAAACACTTGGTTCCATCCTAATGGAGGCACTGAATTTCAACTTAATGCACAAATCACAAACAGAAATCTAGTGAGTATAGTGCACAGGAACTAGTTCAACCAATAACATATAGTTAATAGTGAACACCTCCTTCCCCTCCCTAAGGGGGAAAATAACAAATTCCATTCAATGTGAAAATATACAAGACAATGGATCAAATAATATGCCTGGGAGGGCGTTGAAAGAAAGCTCATACCAAAGTCCTTCGCACTTGAGAATTGAGATACAAATTGGAAATGAAAACCGAGTCCGGGGAGGTGAAATATTATAAATGCTCGTGTCCCGGTAAATTAGAACATGCAAGTCCTTCACGGTTGAGAACCACAATTTGGTTCGGGCCAAAAAAAAAAGAGAACCACAATTTGGTGAAAGCTCCTACCGCTCAGAACCATCTGGGAAATGTTCCAATGCATCTTGTTTCCCGTTTAGGTAGAAATCCACTACTGCCTTCATTCTAGCAAATTTATCAGGATGATAGTTAACGTGTACAATAACTGGCTTCAGTTTTTTAAGTTTAACATCCTTTCGAACAGTCTTAAAGAGAAGCTTACTGTTCATAAAGAGGTACATATCCATAGTTCTTTTGGAAGCATGAAGCCCATCATAGCCAGGATGTGAAGGGAAGAAGAGCTCTTCATTAAAAGCAGCTTGGTCCCATGATTTTGATTCCTGAGAAAGCCGGTTAGCTACACGATCCAAAAGCTCAATTGAAGGAAGAGTTGGCCTTATGTAAAAGAAGCCAGAGTTATAGACCCATATTCTCATTGTGTGAGCATATCGTGCCCAACCCATTGCAGGCTCATCAAAGACATCGTTGAACCCATAGGCTGTCATATTATTGTGACCATCAGACATCGACTCCACATCTGAATCTCGATGAAGATAGTCAAAGGGGTTCTGCAAGTATACAATGTCAACATCCGAAAGAAGGACACTGTAACCCAACTGCAGAAATTCTCTTAGAACACGGAATTTAAGCCCCGAGACAGCATGATTACCTCCTGTCCCAGCAATCTTATCAATTCCTTCATCTGGATCTCTTCTATAGACTGGGACATCATTTGATTTGCAGAATTCTTCAATGGTATCATCCAAGGCTACCACTAAATAATTAGGTATGCCAACCTTCTTGATGTTTGTAAACCATACCTCTAACATCCCTTTCACATTAGAGTTTGCCAATGCAACTATAAGTTCTTTATAAATAGCAACTTCCTCCAAGATTTTTGCCAACCTGGGATTCACAGATTCATCAGGAACGACAGATGGATTAGTTCTCAGACCCTTGACAGTGCCAAATGGCCCAGCCTTGTGGTTCTCACCCAACATAACACACTGTTCCAGGGCATGATCCTTTCCTTGCTCAGCTAGCCGCAGTTTTTCCATTAAACTTTTGCCCTGCTTCTTGAGCTCAGAATTCTTCTCTGTCACTGATAGAATATCTACCTTTAGGGCATTAACCTGCTCCGGTGATTCACAAGTAGATGAACCAATCTAACAAATAAAGGAGAAAGTTAAGAGAGATAGAGAAGACCAAAAGGGGGGGGGCAGTTTTATGGAATGTACGCCAAGACATGCACAAGGTCTGTCCTATTAATCTTATCCTTGGAAAAAATAATAAATAAAGGTGGACAACAAGGCAAGTCCTAGGTCCAAACTAAGCATGAAATGAACACGAATCAGATGTCCACTCCTACCCATTTTGCACACATATCTTCTCTTTTTAGATTATGTCATAGGAATTCAGAGAGCAATTATATCAATTCAATTACATATCGCGTTTAGCATTCAACTATTATGAGGTGCATATAGAAGAAGAAAATTAAGTCTTTTTTTTATTTTTGTTTTTTATGTAATTTTATTATTTAAAAAAAAGCTTATCTTATATATAGTTGATTATTAGAAAGATTTGATCTATCTTTTAAATATTTTTGAAGCATCTTAAGAATCTTTAGAATATATTAATATTTTATCTTTTATAATATTATTTAATATAAATATCTTTGATTTAATTTAAATAGATGACATCATGTTATTAAATCTTTTTTAATCTTTTGAGTCATATTAGGGTCAGTAGGTTTTCTTATCTAAGGAGTAAATTGTATTCAGTTATTTTAAGAATTGAATGACGAGTTTTTTCTCGATACATTTTAACTTGTAATTTGTATTCAAAATAGAATACAATTGAGTAATAAAAGAGTGATTAACTTTTGTGTAACCTTTTATTGTTGAAGATATATCTAGATTTTTAACTAATCGATTAGGTTACAAAAGTTTAATCAACTTTTAGGGTACAAAAGTTTAATCAACTGAGTTTTTTACCGCTGAGGATGTTGAGAGAAGTTTCTCTCCGATTTTAGCTTATGAAACCCTTCATCAGCGGGTTCGTCCGCATCACTATGCCTCCTAAACCAAGTGTTGTGTCTAAAAATATAACCAGCAAGAGTAGAACAAAATATTAAATACCAAGTAGTTAATATCAAAATAAGGTACTTGTACGTGAATGGCGGCTCAAGATCCTTGAGGAGAGACGCTCTTTAAAGAAACTTTGGCTTTAACTAGTAGCGATGATTCAATAAAAAGCGATCGAATCCGTCGCATAAATGAAATTTGTAAATGCTATATCAGCATCAAGGGAAAGATTCTAACAAACCTAGTTCGTAGAAAATCGCATATTGAATAACCAAGTATAGATAATTCTTAGATCAAGCACACAGGTCTTAACAAACTCCACGACAGATATTTAGTTGAGGCGAGTAAAATGCAATAATAGATTATAGTTTCAAAGTTTTTTAAAAAAAACCTGAAAATCGGAAATTTCGATTCGATGATTATGGAAGAGACGATTGGAGCTGATGAAACCATGAGGTGACAGGAAGGCGAAAACGCAGCCGAGAAGAACACCTATAACTACGGCAACAAAGATCCGAGATCCAAGATTAGACTGGCCTTTGTCTCTGGCGAGCAACGCATCTCTACGACCCGCCATGACAATCCGAATTTGTTTAAGAGGTGATGGGAGAAGCCGGGCACCACTGCTCCAGCCCTTTACAACATCTAAGAATGATTGACTCGCCCGCGGTAATTAGGAATCCTACCCCTGACCCCGCTGGCTCCTGCAC
>QFDD01002322.1:0-14738 GCA_006871305.1 Vachellia collinsii | reverse complement strand
GCTATATGCATCGCATGGTACCATTGTGTAAATAAGATCAAGTTTAAAGTTCAAAAGCCAAAATAGCAGATAAACTCTACTTCTCAAAGATCCAAGACACCAACGAAAAGGTAAAGAAGCAGTACATATTATTCTCTTTATTGGGACTTACGGTGTGTTTGGAAGCTTCGATTTCATCCAAATCCTTTAATCTTTCAACCCTCCATTTCATTGTAATTAGTTGCCCAACCCTGAGGCCATTTGAAGGGAGAGGAAGAAAACCAACAGCTAGGCAGGGGTCAAGCACAGGCCTCTGCAAAGTAATCGCACTTCTGAAGATCAAGTCCTGAGAACTGTGGGCTCCAGAAGATTCATTCAGGACAGGTTTGTGGGCACCAATGGTTCTATCGCCAGAAATTCCATATTTGATGTTTAAGATACTTTCTGGTTTCTCCTGAGATGCTTCTGCAAATAGAGATTATTGTCATATTTGAATAAATAAATCATCTAATGAATTAAAGAGATCAGGCAGTTATAATTTGGCCGGTTTTAAACCCAAGAACTGAGCTTTTCTAGCACATCCCCATTGGTAACTACAAGAGCTTACATATCAACTGAGTTATTAGCTGCTGTTACATGCATCGAGTTATTGAACACAAGTCAATCAATCAGTGACTCATCACATCTGGTGAAAATTATAGAATTACTTTTTCAGTTAGTTATGTAGTTATCCACTTAATCTGGGTACCAATTCCTGATTGAGCACTTAATTACAATGGAATAAAACCTACTCTGGTCCTAAAAGTATATTTCATGTTCATACTGGCAAATTATTTTTGTTTCATACAAATTCATTAGTTTAAAAAATGATCCAAACGAAATTCTAGAGGTTAATCCCATTAACTGACTTTGGCCAAGTATGATTTGGTGTGACACATGGTCATTTGTTATGTTAAGTTGCACTCATTCTGCATTAAGGACACCTAGGCACCATCTCTTCTTACACCCCCCAGTTTATCTTCCTCCCTGGTTGTATAAAGGACAGCTGTCAAATTTATTATCGTGACTGTTATATATTCAAACTAAACACAAACATCATCCCACTGATAACTGGCAAAAGAAAATTACCATCTGCATTTGCCTTGTCAAGGCATATGCTGAACAAAATTCCTGCTTTGGAAGAAGGAGATATAACTAATGGATAGAAACTTAAACTAGGAGTGCTGCCATTAGTATGAACAAATCCATCTTGAAGATCAAGCCATGCATCATATATGGTCAATGTAGCCTTTACTTCTGAGTGTAGCGTAGCCTAGAAGTCAAATAAAATGATGTCAACTTTTAACTTTACAACAAATTAAAATCATTGCAGATTTCTTCTAATAGATTATGTATGATATTTTTAATACAAGTAGAAATTGCAGGTCAACGTAGATGGTCGGGTACATTGTTTCAATTTGCCAACTAAATGCAAACAAATAAGAATATCCATAAAATGAGGGATCCGAACCTGCAGAAGCAGGGTACCATCATGACACTTATCTGTAACACGTGTAGTCACATAGAAAGGATCTGTAAAGTGAACTGCTAAAGTCCTGGATGTTAAGGCAACAAATAATTTGATAAGCACTGGCAGAAAAAGAAAGAGAATCAAAAGCCACATATATAGCTTGCGTCATATAACAGCAGAATAATCTATTGTGGAATATAACATGAACATCTTGGAAAATGTGATAACCTTTCAAATGTCTGATTGTGGGATATTCCAAACTCAAGTTTCAAAGCTATTGTTCTCATTCCATCCACAATGCTCTGTCTCCTAGTTGCAACTGCAATAAAATTAGTCTCATCAGCACAGTTCACCACATCAGTATCATTAATCTAAAAATTCACAACAATATGAACTCATAAAACTTATGTCATTAGATTTTTTTTAATGAGCAAAATTTATTTCATTATCTTAACCTGAAGATGATCCTCGACTGAGCTTGTCACTGATAGCACGTATTGGAACCCAAAGAATGGAAGGAATATCACTTGCCCAATCAGGAAACTCTATTTTCCCATCCACTAGACTCAAATGCTCAAATTTTTTCTCAGGATTCAAAGATCCTTGTTGAGCACCATCACCTTGAACACAGTTATCTTCATCCTGTGATAAACTGGCATAACTTTCCATCTCAACCACATGTGAATCTTTAATCTCCAAACCTGGACCAGTATCAATATGCAAGACAGCAGCTTTGAGGGAGTAATTTATTGGTCGTACTAATATTCCAACCCATTGATTTTCATTAATTAACAAAGCAGACGAAAAGGCAGCATCAAGATCAACCAGAGCTCTCGGTTTGGAAACCTATTAACAGATACAGGGGATTGTTAGATAACCAGAATTGGTTTTAAAAATGTAACATTGTATATATCAATAATAATAAATAATTTAAATTCAGGGATGATAATATAATGAAAGGAAAGCATGAATGGAATGGAAAAAACAGGAAGAGCATCACCAGAAGAAAAGATACCTTCAAAATGGGTTTAGCTGGCTTTTCATAACTCATAAAATCATCACTGTCCGCAGGACCAACTTTGGAAAAACTATGAGATCTAAGCCTCAACTGCCCAATCTGCCCAGTTAGAGCTCCCAATACATATGATCCCGGTTTTTGTGGTGGTAAATCCAGGGTAATAGTATTTCGACCAGGGAGTAGAACAATAGCTGAAGAACTCTTTAATGCCTAAAATAATTCAAGAAACTTCGTCATTCAACAATCCACACTTGGAAATAAATAAAATTCCCAGGCTGGACTAGAAGTAAATAGAACGGAGTCTAACAAAATTACCTTTATGCCTTCATCAGCATTAAATGTTGCCATTAATGTGAGACTGATTGAATCAAGAGTTATATCATCTGGAAAACCACTCCATATGGTGACAGAAAGGGTACCAGGATCCCCATCACATAATTCTAATGGAGGTCCAGGGTTTCCAGAAAATGTAATTAATGAAGACACATCAAGGTGTACAGGGTCCTTCATTTCACTATGTGCAAGTCTAAAAACTTCTGACTGACAGGCTTCGCGCTCCTTGGTTGCAAATAACCTTTCATCAAGAGAAAGTAACCTCACACAAGATAATAAGTAGCCAGCTTGATCATTGAGTATCTTTTGACACTCAGCTAAATTAGGAAGGACCTCAGCCAACAAATCCTGCCATCCTTCGCCAGCATAAAGAGCACACACCTTTTCATATGACTTTGCAGCTTGATCAAAATGGCCATGCTTGAAGGAGACAGCTGCTATCTCACCATCCAGGACAACTCCAAGTCTACTCCACCAGGAGCGATGATAATTATTAGCCGCACCTTTAGTTAACTCCAAATATTTTTGCTGCCAGTATAAGACAAGCAAAGTTAAGACACAAATATGTGGTACTAGAGAAAAATTAGAAGTATTCACAACTGCATCACTTTCTTTCCCCCCGTTTTTTGAAGAAAGAGAAATGAACAATCAGGGGTGGGTATAAAATTAATGAATCTCTAATCAAAGACCCTTGAAAGGATTTTCAATATGCATAAGCCCATCATTCCAGTCCATGATAATACCTCAAACTCTTCCAGAGTTGATAATGATTTCAATAATTCGGTGTTGGAAATAGTTTGCTTCAGTGCATGCTCAGACGCAATATAAATCTCAGCAAGTCTCATAGGCCGGTCAACTGAACTGTCAAAGTTTCCTGGTGAAGAATTAGTGCGTGGCATGGAACTTGCCCGTACCTTTTGTGGTGATGACATCCTCGTGTCTAAACCTGATCTGTCAGTATACAAATCAGATTGATAAAAACCATATAGCAACAGCAGTTTTCTCATAAACAATATACTTGAAACAAATGCATGGAGAACAACATATAGGATTTCATTACCCATCAATTGTCCCCGGGTGACCATCAAACACTTCAAACATATTTCCAGCTGAAAGAGAAGCCCTACGCCTGTTGGCCTCTCGCAGAAGGACAGTAGGTTCAAGAGGCAACGGTTTCCTCTGGATCCCAAAATGCTTAGCCCTAGGAGTTGTTTGAAGAATCAACTGCAGAGAATAACGCATCAGTACTTAAATAAGATATGTGATGGCTAATACACATGTGAAAAATTCAAACAATGGATAAGATTTTAATGCAGAAAACATGTGCCGAACACATTTTATAAGCCACAGTTCTTCCCTTTCTAATAAAGTCTAAAATTTATAGAGGGTAACATGAAGCTTTTCCCTCATTCAAGGGTGTGAGCGTAAGGTCTTGTTTCTATACTTTTGCTGCCCTTCCCCATAACAAGCAGCTTCTCTGATTCTGTTTTCCGTTACATTAGTTCACTTGATTGCCATCACTTGATGTCTCCCAGCCCCTCCACAGGAGCAAGGGGGGAAAAAGGAACTACAACCTTATATGCCATAGAGAACGTAGAGAAATTCTATGACGTTAATAAAGTATTCAAAAAGGGGGAAAAAGGAAAACTCAATATTTTACTATCTACCATCTCATCATCCTTATGTTGTAGCAGGTTATACAGTTAAATAAGTTCTTCACTAAAGCAAATAATTTCACGGTGCCAAGTTAACAAGTCCTCACAACTTTGATTAATCTCATGGTGCATGAGTTTGACAACCTCGTTATTTTATGGGTAAGTCATGCAAAAAAGTCCGTCTCAGTGTTTGTTAATGCAATCTTCTGTGATGTCATCATATAGAATACTACAAGGCACCTTTTCTTTCTCAAGCACCTCAGATGATGCATCAATAGGAGGCGAAGGCCAAACTGCTGGCTTGGGCCAAGGTAGCAAGCTGAGGGATGCACTGTTCAAGAGGACAGGAATTATTATAACTATTGGATAAATCCATTGATTCTCACTGATAAAATTGCAAATGACCAGATCAAGTCTAAATTAATACCTGTTGACAGGACTTCTTTCTATATCACTTCCATAGCCAACTAAATAGGCAAGCCTCATGAACTGCCAACATGCACAATTCAGAAAGTATACTAAGTTAAACAAATAATATATCATATCATCAATCACTTCGTCTATCAAATAAAATGAGGGAGGGCAAAAAAGAGGCCCCTTTTCACTTCAACATCAGCTTATTGGTGAATTTCAGCCAGTGGACTTGTGGCCTCATTTTGCTGCCCATTCAACTGTATATAAAGTCTGCATCAAGTTTTTATGACAAAAGATTCTACCTTAACTCTGGCTAGTGAATAGAGATCTCCAAGAAGGCGACGAAACTCCTTTTCAACTTCAGGTGCCACAAGTCCATCCTTATAATGAGATGTGGTTGCATCAATTAAAGCCAAGCAAGCAGTTATCACCCAAACTTCCCGCATACAAAAGGGTAGAACACTCTGAGAAGAAACATTACATAGAAGTCAAAAATAGATAAATGAATGAGATAGCAGCAAAATATAGAAGAAATAAGAAAAGATATGAATGACTAAAAAACAAATACCTCATGAAATGCCAAGGATTTTGAGAAACTTATTATGAACAAATATCCACGTGATGCAACCTCAACAGGGCGGTTTAGCTTAAATAAGAGCTGTGAATGGCAGTAAAACGCAGAGTTCAATTATAAGATAGTCTTTTGTGTCAGATCAAACCAGATAAAGCATGCTTTAGCAATGGCAACATAAATCCCAAAAATGTCAACAAAAGGATGGAAAAATCTTAGCTGAAAATCAGTGAATTATGGCAAACAGCTATAAATTAGTAAAAGAAAATTTCAATGAACTACAATAAATATAATCATAGTTTTTTAATTACGAGGAAAAAAACTTAAATCATGCCCTCAAAATAAGGTTTCTAGTCTTATTCTACTTCTTGTTTCTTTTTCTCCTCCAATTTTCACTTTTGAGATCATGTCTCTGAGCCATGTCTAGCACAGTTCAAGCCAAGTTCAGCACACATCTGAGTCAAAATACTATAGACAAAAATTGTTCTGATATGTCTGCAGACATGTCAGCAAAATGTTGTGGCAGCCTAGGTGTCTAACATGCCTGCAATAGCCATGTCTATGCTTTATAACAATTAATATGTCAACTTGATTCTGCTTCACAAACTGAGCTTACATTCTACTTGTGCTGGGTAAAATGAGTGATATCAGGTAGGGCGAACCTGTGACTGACAAGCAAACAGATACTGTCTAAATTCAAATTCCCTAAATGAATCATCTTGAACAATCTCTGTCAACGCTTTGTTTCCTGGATTAATCAATGCTGCCTGATCATCACCTTGGTCTACTCCTCCAAAATCCCTTTGCTTCCCACTGCCAACTGCAGTAATGTCCAAAAAAACGTTTATCCCTTTTCATTATTCACAAGACTTTCTCTCAGCTTGAAGCAATATCTGAAACATAGACAACAGAAGCAACAGGGGGGAAAAGAAAATAAAAACTAGGCATCGGGAACCTGTTTCTAAATAGCAAAGTTCTAGCTCATCATACTCCCGCAAGGCATCTTCATGAAGGTGAGCCATTTCAAACATAAAAGCTAAGCTTTCCTGGAAACAGAAAGCATATGTTAACTGAAATCATAAACACCAAGAGTGACAGAAAAGAAAAATTATAAATAAGCAACAAGGAAAACAAGGCTTTCAAAACCCTAAGTATTTCAAATACTTGGTAGAATTTTAGAATTTTAATGCTCTTTAAAATACTCATGGAACATAAGAGATCAACTGAAAAACAAATGGCAGTAACAGTGGGACCTCAACAGTCAGATCATGCTTAAATGAAGGCAAACAAACATATATTATACTCCAGTCCAACTTCATAAGAAAATGATCAACCTTCAAAATGAAAAAATTACAGAAGTTCCACACTGGCATAAGACGCTGTTCACTGAGCTTCCTTATCTCATCATCATAAAACTGTACACGCCTATCTAGTGTATTTCTGATGCATTCTGTTATCTTTGATTCCAGATCTTCCCAAAAATTTGCTTCAGGACAATACATATCGTATTTGCAGCACCTGGATCAGTGCAATTGACATCAAATGGGTGGAAATGGAATTTTGTAAATAATGTTACTGAACTTAACCAGCTGCACCTTTGAACCAAATCAAAGAAGTGCCCATTCAACTCTTTCCATCCACATTGAACCGTTTGTCTAATCATGTACTACTAACATATCAGATGTATTCAATTCATTATATGAACCAGCTGTTTACTTGCCTTTCTGCCAAGAAGATAAACGAATAAAAGAGTATAATGATGCAGCAACGGTAAGGTACAAAAATAATCATCCACCCAGAGTTTTCATTTTTACACTGCTATACCACATAAAAAACAGAAATTACAGCACAAAGTCAACCAGTTGTTAAAATTCTTTTATGTTAGTCTAATGCAGACAACTCAAATATCATGTTAGAAAAATAGTTAACTGTGACAAGTGACAACTTGGGGGAAAAATGATTTTCCACATAGTTTTTACCTTTGCATCGCCACATCACAAAAAGAACAGAAATCACAATATGGAGCCAATGACTACTTAAAATTCTTTTATGCTGACCAAATGCAGTCAATTCAAACTGTAAGTTAAAATATTATTTAGAATAAACAGCAATTTGGAAGAATCTTATTGGAGCAAATTCAATTTAGCCAGCTTACCTTTCCCTCTTCTTGGAGTTGAAATCAGCTTCAATTTTAGCATATACTTTCTTTGCCATTTTGCTTGCTTGATCATTACTTGGATGTGCTTTAGACACAAATACGATAAACCATTCCCTATCATCATTTTGAACAATCAATTTCAGGCGTGGTTTAAGAATGGTTTTGAACTCATCAAGATCCTGGGAAGAGAAAAAGAGAGTTAACTACAATAGTCATGGTGTAGAAATGGCAACCAAATTGAAAACTTAAAAGTGAGAGGACTACATGCAAAAATTTCTAAAATAAACAACTAAAGAAAGGAAACATCTTTTAAATCTAATAATACAGATATGCTATTTTTACATGCTCTAAAGTTCAGCTTGGTGTCATGGCCAATTTGGATTCTTAAAAAGTAGATTTGGCATCATTTTAGCAATGGAATGTGCAATGCCACTAAGAAGTGTTCATGACAATTTATCACAGCATTATAAAAATTTTTTAAGTCTGGAAGAATAAGATAACTTCATATTGCATTCTTGTTAGCTGTTACATTACTTGGCAACCTATGATTCAATCAAGTTCTTTGTCTTTTCATTGGCTCAAAAGTAAAATCAATATAGGCAGTAAAAGAAGTACTAATAACCCTATAGCTAAGTTATATACAAATGAGTACATACAAAGTAATTGAAGCACATCACAACAGAAACTCCAAAAGCATCATAAAAATCAAATCATTTTCGCCTATCAAACATGAGATATTATTGAAACATTAGAAATTAATTCTAGAGTTTCTAAAAACAGTCAATGGTTCGTAGTTACCTCACATGTAACAAGTACAACAGTTGCATATGGCTCTCGGAACCAAAATAATAATTGCTCCTGAGGGAAGCGGCTACGAAGTCTTGAGTCTGTTGTTAATATGAACTCAGCTGGCAAGGTCTCAACAGAAACGGGATTGCCTGTCTTGTTATTTAGAAAAGCCCTTTTGAATGGCAATCGCTCCTCAAATGCAGTCTTGATAGTGGGCCACAAGTCACTCACATCTTCCACTGAAAACCATTGTAAGTGAGTATTATTCAGATTACCATACACATATACATTGTCGATAGAACCACTATTTCCCTTGGCTAGATTGATAGGTAGCATTGTAGCCAAATATAAAAATTTCAGCTTTACTTTTTTGCACTGATGATAATCAATCAGAAGAGTGAAGACTCTACCCTAAACACATAGCAACTGCTTAAGAGCCATTCTTGTGATAACTCTACAAACTGAATCCTTTTCTCCATTCCACGATCATTATTTCATCAATCAATGCATATATCATAGATTGCCACTGATATCGAATCTCAGAGTCCACGCAACCAGATGCAAATAAAATTCAGATTTCAGGTTAACCAATCGAGCTTCGGTTTATTACCATTTACACATAGGAAGCATAAAATGTACACGCCCAGAACAGTTCATTACAATAGAATACAACTCAAATCCTCGCACCGGGATCCGGAACGCAAAAAATGCCTCCCTCTAGATATTGGTTCCACCCTGAACGGAACAGGTTTCATTGCTTTTGAACATGCTTCCGGAGACTAATATGGTAAACTAAAAGTTGGCAAGGTCAGTTGGTTGGTTCAAATTACTTCACCACAATAACTTGCATATTAACTACCCAAAGATTCGTTTAAAAAAAAAATCAGCTTTTCAATCTATCTATGCTCCTAGAAAAGAACGTTGATGCGAGAAGATCCGATCTTTACTTGCTAATCAATTCTTAATAGATGAAGCAATGAACCCCATTTTTCAAAGAACTGAAAATAATCAATCAACGGGATTGTTTTTGTTTTACCTGAAATGACAAGGCGATCGGAGGTATTCTTGATTGTCTGGAACTGAGCTAGGAAGTTCGCCATGGCAGATCCAGAGCAACTGCGTGCGAATCAAAGATCCATAGAAATGGAATTGCCTCCTGAGATAGGATCAGTTCAGTGAGTGTCAACAAGTGTGCTTTCTTCTCCTGTGCTCACCGAGTTGAAGATCGAGTATTGAGCTCGGAGGTTGGGAGTTTCACAACGCAATGATGCAGTGCTTCACGGTGTACGGGGTTATCATGATGATACTTCTCATCGAACCGTCCATCCCTTCTTTTTGTTCTGTTTTTTTAACAATTTAACAGTTAATAGTTGAAATATAAAATTTAAAAAAATTAACTAGTAAAAAAGATTAGGACTTGATCGTTTTGATATCCAAAAAGCACAATCTTTATGTAGTATTATTATTCGAACTTAAGTTCTCATTGCTAATAAAAATTTGAAATAGGAATTTTAAAACGATTTTCCCAAAAGAAAGATATCCTGGTAAAATGCAATTGCAAATAGAAATTTTGTTCTTTTACAAATTTGCTCCAAAACTGTGAGCATCTAGCCTTTCAAACTCGGGTATTATCGTCATTGCATCTCACACGAGCTACCTACAAGGCAACCAGCCACGACTAACACAGAACGAGCCAGTGCCTTCCAGATAGGCCTAACTGGATGAGGCGCGCCAAAATCCAACTGCAACTACAATTGCTATCCTCCTTTGATGGCGTTTCCTTTATCTTCCTCCATTATATCCCACAAGCTCTTCGTCAATGTCTCTACCACTTGTTTTGCTCCAAGTCGAACTTTCTTTCCCACCCATTTCTTATCTAGCTTCAATCAAATAATGACGGGTGAAGACCGAGGAAGATCAGGTCGCCCCAGAATTGTTTGCTTGTCAAAGAAAGATCTTGGAAAGGTTAGTTTTTATTATTCAACTCAAATGCACTTCCTTTTTCCCTGGTGACGTTACTGTTTTGGAATCAGGTTCCATTGGTCTTGTGGATTCTGTAGGTGCACGCATATTGATAATTTTCTTACCGATACCTGGGTGAATATCATGATGTCATCATAAAATGTGAATGAGTTTTGGTGACACAATGTGGTGATCAGATGATTTGTTGCGAGTTTCTCTACATTTTGAAGTAGAGTTTTGATTTTGCAGGAGTTTGCAGATCCGCTTGGCTTTCCATTCCAGCCGCACCTGTCAAGTGTTTGTCAGAGAATGAGCCAGCTCAAAAATCTCATTGCTATCGTTGTCTCCGTTCAGATTACATTATCACTTCCAATGGTTGGCTCAGATTCTTGGTCCATATCTCCCGCAAACGCAATTCTATATTCACCAGATACTAAGATTCCCAGAACAGGAGAACTTGCTCTTAGGCGGGCTATCCCTGCAAACACAAACATGAAGGCTATCCAGGTTGCTGTCACTGATTAAATAAAATTTTGGGCTCTTCTTAACGTTTAAGTGATAAGTGTGCAGACTGTCTTGCCTCTTCCTTTAGGACTCTCTTGAAGATATATCATACTTGTTGAGGATTCCACAGAGAAAACCTTATGGGACAATGGAGGGGAATGTGAAGAAAGCTTTGAAGGTATTTGTTGCTTTCTTCTTATGTGCTTTTTCTTGATTTTGTTCTCTATCAAACCTTATGAAAAGAAAAATTGCTTATTCTTACGCCACTACGTGTGGTACAGTGATGAATGTTGTTTAGCGTATACTTTCTGAGAATTCCTATGGAGAAAAAATAAATTAAAGAAAAACGAATCTTTGGGTGTCAATGCCTCTTGAAAAATTCACAACTAGTTCTTATAGATGTAGGGGCTTTAATGAATGATTAGATAAGAGTTTAAGCCTTTATGTAGAGGTCCATGGCAGGCTTTATTCCTATTCTTTCTAATTCATAGCTAAGATTGAATACGTGGCATACCCCCTCCAGTATTTCAGGCCCCATGCTTCTCGTGATTTTCGCTTCTCGGTCATTTTTGGTGTTTGAGAAACCTCAGTTCATATAAGTATATAACCAATTAACGATTTACATCAAGCAATATTATAATATAAGTTGCTTTCCTTAATCTATATCTTTCATACGCTATATATCTCTGATCCGTGAATAATTTTAGTAATTTGATTTCTATGCGGTAATACTGCCCTTTTGTGTTATGAATGAGTTCATTTAATTTTGATTATGTTGTTCCTTACTTAGATAGCAGTAGATGATAAGGACTCTATATTAGCAAGTATACCGGCAGAGCTGAGGGAAAAGGGTTCTTTGGCACATGCTACTCTGGTTGATGGAAAGGTACTCTACAAAGTGACGCCATCTTTAATTTCTCAATCATGATCTTTCATATATTGATAAATTTTTTATTTCCATCATTATTGTTCTAAACAAGAAAAAATTAGTATTTTCCTACATATCTCGAATACAGAGTCATTGTGATTAGGTATGTTTATCATGATTTGAGTTGAACTGACTGACATACAAGAGAAGAGAATCCTAGAATTGGAAAGGAAGATCATTTTTCTTTTTTTTCTTCGTTTGTTACTAAAGAAGTCAGTATTGAGATGTCATATAAAACATTGAATTAAAGTTGGTTTACATGATTCATGATAAAGTATATAAGCTTTCAGACTGAATTCTAAGTCTATTATGCTGTGCAGGGTGGGTTGCAAGCTCTCCTACAATCTATTAAGACACAGGATGCTGATAAAGTATCTGTAGGCCTCGCATCAGCGCTGGATACTGTAGCAGAGCTGGAGTTGTTACAGGTAATAACTGCAAGCCATAATTAATATGACAGTCTCCTGGAATAAATAACTTTGAAGTTATATAAATTATGAAACTGAATTTAAAAAGAAACAATATTTCTATTTGTGAAATCTTTACAGGCTCCAGGATTGTCTTTTCTTTTGCCTGAGCAATACCTGCAATATCCTCGGTAAGTGACTTCTATCTCGTTGTTATCTCAATTAGAACTTTGATATGTCAAATAGATTCAGGAATACTTTGGATATTTTTATTAATTTTCAATAATAATTGCGTCTTTTGAAATTGAAACTGTGAAAGAAGATTGAAGAAAAGCCATAAATGTAATTTTGGATGGCAATGCATTGTAGTTTACACTTTTTGGTTTGGGATTAAAGAAAACAATAAAGGGACAAAAAAATGATATTTCCATAATCTCTTGCAGGCTTACTGGGAGAGGAACTGTTGAATTTACAATTGAGAAAGCAGATGGTTCAGTTTTTTCTCCTGTTGCTGGTGAAGAGAGAAAAACTGCTACTATCCAGGTACATTTTACTTCCTACTTTTGAATTCTGCAACCATCCTTGGATTGTTGACTCGCTTAGCAATGAAAAAGGCCTATTTAAAAGAATACTACATGCCACAGGGTGTGTTTCACCGATGGATAATTAATGTGTTTTCAGGTTGTAATAGATGGATATTCAGCACCACTGACTGCAGGGAACTTTGCAAAACTGGTAAGGTAGTTGAACATCACTTTATCTTTAATGAAATGTTGCATATATTCTGTGCATGGGCATTGGTTGGTTGCTATTAACATTCATGTTTTATGATATCTTTTCTGTCCCCCCCCCCCCAAAAAAAAAAAATTGCTTGCCCTCTCGGAGATTTCTAACCTAAATCAATAATATTCAATTAACACCTGGAAGTCTCAATAATCAGTCCCTTTTCTCATTTTTTTTAGTTTAACTTTAGTACTATTATTGTAAATAATGCAACCAGGTAGTTTTTTGGCCGGGAAGAATGTTTTCAGATAGTGAGCAGGAAAAATAGTTGAAGGGGATTTTTTTTTTTGGCCAAAGTTGAAGGGGATTGATTAACTCCTTTTTAAATCTCATGTACTAAACTCTTTTTGCTTATTAGAATATTGCTGATTTCCTTTTCCCTTGGAATTGTATCATTCATTTGAAATTATTTAATTCTTGCTCACCCATGTGTTTATCTCATGACGTTGTAAAAATCTGGAGCTCCACTGACTCTTGTAAATTGCATCAGGTAATGGATGGAGCATATGATGGTACAAAGCTCAACTGTGGCAACCAAGCTATTCTCTCAGATAAAGGACTTGATAAGAACTCTGGTTATAGTGTCCCCTTAGAATTAATGCCCTCTGGACAATTTGAACCTCTCTACAAAACAACATTATCTGTGCAAGTAAGTTTTCCTTCTTTTATCATAAAACCTGTGACCAAATTGGCTGCTGCGTTTTTTTTTTCAAAGTTGTTTCTTATATCTGTTTTTCTGTCATGGAAGGATGGAGAACTGCCGGTTCTTCCTCTATCTGTTTACGGGTCAGTCGCCATGGCGCATAGTGAAGACTCCGAGGAGTACTCATCACCTAATCAGTTTTTCTTTTATCTTTATGACAAACGAAATGTAAGCTCAACACTACAGTATTGACACTCTAATGAATTCTTTCACATGATAATTTTATAAAGAACACCTAATAACTGCATCTAAGATTTTTGCTAGTATTCATCACAAAAGCCTATGAATCTAGTTATGCTTGCTTACAATTACATTTTTCCATACTGAAACAATTTATTTCTTATCTTCATTTCATGCATCCTCTTCTTCCTATTTTAGTCTGGCTTGGGAGGCATATCCTTTGACGAAGGACAATTTTCAGTTTTTGGGTATGCTTTTGGTTATGATCAGTATATATTTCTCATACATTATCCGTTTTATAAATGACAATTTCTCTCCTTTTTATATCATTTTTTGGTGCAGATACACAACTGTTGGGAGAGAAATTCTTCCCCAGATAAAAACCGGTGATGTTATTCGTTCTGCAAAGCTCATCGAAGGCCAAGACCGGCTTGTGTTGCCGAAAGAAAGCTGATTATATTAGCTCTCTGCAGTTTTTTTTGCCTGAGCAGAATAATCTTTCATTCTTTGTGATAGAAGCTGTGTGGACAGAAACAGCCTGACTTTCTTGGTGCAGGTTGTGATGTATATTACACCAAATTGTAACAAGACTTGCCCATTGTTCCAAATGTCATTTACACGATACTAATATATATATATATAGCATCATTCTGAGAGATTCCCTAAAACGAGAAGTCTCTTCATGTAATTTGCTGTTTGCACATAATTCTTTTCTGAATTCCCACAGTTGATGGGTAACTTCAACCATGCAGGTCATTTTAAGAATGATGTTTTTAGTTTTTATTAATTAGACCACCACGTTGCTCTCATGGGAATTCCATGATTGGTTTAGCTTGATAGGAAA
>QFDD01002321.1:0-17254 GCA_006871305.1 Vachellia collinsii | reverse complement strand
CTAGGAATTTCTACTGTCATGTAAACCTTTATCACAGATTTGTGATTTTGTGATTGGACTATGTATTTGGATTGGATGGTGTGTTTATGTTGAATTACATATGTGCATTGCGGTTGTGATTAATCCATTATGTTCAACTAATTGTCAATGATTGTTGATAGTTAATGTGTGTGTTTGGATTCTTTGGTTGTTGATTGACAATCATTGGAGCATTTGCATCATCCATTCAATTGCACTCTAAGTGGTTTTAAACAATGTTTTAAGAGGTGGTAATTAACTTGGATCCAAGTGAGTTTTCATTAATTAAAGCATTGGACCTAAGTGATTGCTTGGGGTTTTTATCTAGACTTTGAGAGTTATAAACTTCCATATCATTTTGAGAGCGATGACAGCCGAGTTCCATCACCAAGGGCCTATCTATTCATATCTTCAACTTAATTCAACCATTTCATTGTTAAACCAAAATACCAAAAAGATTTACTTCTTGCATTGTTTTGTTATTGCACTATTGTTTCCATAAACCAAAACCCCCTTTTCATACCCAAGTTCAACAATGTTTTTGATAACCAATTTAGACTAGGAAAGCCAATAAACCGCTCCTCGAGAAGAACGATTGGTTGCCCACTATACTACATTCTTTTGTGCAATCATTTTGTATCGAACCGGAAGGCGACAATCCGCGTCCGATCACACTTCCCTCTTGCTTTTCAAATTCTGCCTTTGGAAAATTAACTTCATACATATAATATCATGCAATTGGCATTAACACTAAGTGATTTGACCAAGTTTTACTACAATAATTTATGTCTGATTACATGATTTTAGAGGAATTAACTGGTTTAAAATACTTGTTTTGATGTGAATTGCAGTAATATATTTTTATGGATTTTAATTCTCATTAAGCGTTTTCGTAGGGACAAAAATATCTATTTGTGCATTATTTTAATTAATTCTCATGGATGAGTCAAAATTAGATTTTACAAGGCCTGAAATGATTGTTTTAGGTCAAAGAGTCAAGAGGAAAATATCTTAAGGGGGCTCAACTTTGAGGAAATTGTAGAGAAATGGCCAACTAAATGAAACTGTGCATTTTGGCGCCCAGGACACAACTTATAACTTTTATATCGTGACTTAAATCCCAATAGGTCGCGACTGAAGTATCTTTGAGACATAATCAGGTTTTATACCCTGGATTGCAATTTTGGGAAGGGGAATCGAAGACCAGCCATCACCTCTCATCTAAAACCTTCTATTTTCATCTCCTAGGGTTCTTCAAGGGTTCTTGAAGTTCTCCCACCCCTAATCATTGATTGGGATCCATTCTCCACATTATTTCATCACTTTTATGCTTCATCTACCATTCCCCTTAATCTTCCATGGCTATTGCTGAGATTCGAAGACTTATAGCAGCTGTTCTAGAGATCATGAGAGGCTAAAACGCATTGCCTTGAGGAGTTTGATGAAAGCCTGAGCTTAGGACTACACTTGGGGAGTTTCACTTTGTCCTTTCCATTATTTTTATATCATTTCAGTTATTCTTAGTGAGAATCTCTAGATTTCTATGAGACTTGGCCTCCATTGTTTTTCACATTACTGCTATGGATTGGATTCTGAGTTTTGTTCTTGGTCTTTGTTTGTAATGAGAATCTTTCATTTAGTCTTGTGAATTTGGTTGGGTTCAATCAAAGTTTAGTTTCGATTAAATGTGATATCCCGTTAGCACAATAGGTTGTTGTGTTTGAGCTTGTAATACCATTGTAACAATCTCAACCAAGAGCTAAATTTGAGGTTGGTTAGAGTTGTTGTGAGCCTTTGGGTCAAGGGTCTCATAACATACTAATTTCAACTAAGTTTGGAAGGTTTTCTAAACTAATTAAGGTATGGTTTTCAAAGTAAGTTTCCCCATAACCTTTTGAAGTGATGAAGGCTTAATCAATACTCCAAAAAGCAATTCCATCTATTGAGTTTTCAATCTACCATTTTATTGTTTCTGTGATTTCTAGCTTTCTATAACCTGAAAAATCCAAAAAGATCTTAGTTCTATTTTTTTGCAATTTAATTCAGCACGCAACCCCCAATTTTTACCTTTCCACACGGTTTTGTCACTTAGATTACTGAGAATCATTTAGGCTCCTCAAAGTGAATACGACCCGGATTGCACCATTATAGTGCACTCCTATTCGGAATCTATAAAGTTTTTGGGAGCCCATACAACTAAGGCTTCATCACTAAGCCATTATCACGCCTTGAAAAGCTTCAAGACTTTCCAAAACCCTTCTTACACCTTAAGAGCCCTAAAGCCCTTAAACTTGTCATAAATGGTTCTTATGCTTCCAAAATTACTTTCTCACTTCTACCCTACACAATTTTGCATTTTAAATCCAATGGAAGCATTAAAATCATCAAAAACTCATTTCTTCCCAAGGAACCAGGTCTGGTGGAAAATCTTCATGAATAGAAAAAAAATGAATAGAAAAAAATGATTTTTCAAACTTCCTTTGCATGTAAGTGTATATTCTTGTTCCTTGACCACTTCTCATGCATTATTTGACACAAAACACTCCTCTCCAATGCACATAGGAATTAGGCTAGCATGCCCCCTAGGGTTCCAAGATTCCAAAAATTCATACACATCATCAACCAACACAAACATACATCAATCAACTCCACAACTTGATGGAGAAATTCCCTACCAATATTTTCTTCTAAATCCCACTCTTCCTAACTTTTCTCTCACTAAAATCCAAAATTCCAGCAGCCAATATTCATCAAAAACCATGAAACCAAGCCTATAGAATTAAAGAGGAGAGCTCGTAGGTTAAGAATATGAAGGAGTTTGCACCAAAACACCATTTACCTAGGTTTTGTGAGGCCTTGTCTTCTCTTCTTAGTTCTCTGTCTTCACACCACCTTCTCCTTCCTTTCTCCTTATGTTTGGGAGACCTTAGGTGCTGTAAATGTGCTGGAATATGGCTTTAAAATAGCTATTAAATGAGGTGGCACATGTGTTAATTAAAGCAGGTCCCACTTGCATTGATAAATTCACTTTGTGCAAATATATTTCATGAATTTTTTTATGATATTTCTAACCTCTTTTTACTCAAGAAATAAGGCTCTTCCAAGTGGGAAAATATTGTCCCTTCCTCTTCCTTTTGAAAAACTTTAAGTTTCCATAAAGTAGCTTTATGGCACTGAAAATGCATTTTGGTAATTTCGTGATCACTTCACTGGTTTAGAGCCATTAAAAATTCAATAGTTTCATCTAATACTCCAATCATTTTTCTTTCCTCAAATTGCTTCTCATATTGTCTTTAATTAATTTTTAAGGAAAACCCTAATTCGGGGTTTTTCCGAGCCTTTTCTTTCCAATCAGGGAAACTGTTTCTGACTTTCTCTTGGAACCAATTTTATAAGCTATTTTCTATTACTCTGAGATCAAATATCTGAGGCCTCTTGATATTTTAAATAATCATTTATTAAACAGCCAAAAATTAAATAACCATTCACATTCCTGTTAAGGTTATTTTGGTCATTCTGATTTGAAGAGGGTCTCAATTATTGATCAGTGAATTTTTCTCTATCTTTTGGAACTCTATAAAAAAATTTCATATTTCGGTCATACTTTGACCAAAATGCCTTTGGACTTCCTGTTATTTACCAAAATACCCTCAAATTCCATAAATGGCAATTTTTAAATTACCCTTAGATCCCTTGAATTTTAAAATGACATTTTAGTCCCTTACTTTTTGAAATGACCATGTTGCTCTTACTTTTTATACATTTGGCAGAATGACACTTTTACATTTCCTTTCCTTTCATCCTTCTAACCCTTAATAAATCTTTAGTTATGCATTTAATATTTATATCTAGTTATCGAAAACTGGATATTACAAATATGGCGATACTTCCGTCTCTTGTAATGACCGACCAAACCATGCCCTTCAAGCTACACCACCACCATCATTCTCTTCTCACTAATGTGAACATTCCAACATGGATGATTCTTTATGGTATCTAGAAATTGAATCAACCCACCACATGACAAATGATTTTTCCAAACTAAATCTCAATACAAAGCCATATGATGGCAATGATTCTGTTATAGTGAGTAATGGCACTCCAATTAGTATCCAACATCAAGGATCTGGAACTCTCAAAACTTCCTCTAGCAATTATCTTCTTTCTCACCTTTTACATTTTCAACTATTGCCAAAAATTTGATGCCTATTCAACAATTCTGTCATGATAATGATGTTTTCTTTGAATTTCACTTTGTTTATTTTTGTGTGAAGGATGAATCAACAAAGAGAGTTCTTTTCCAAGATCCTAGTCTTAACAATTGTATTTTCTCAAGTCTTGCATTGCTCCTCAAGCTTATTCCAGTGGCTCCAACTCCTTTTTTTCATTGGCATCAACGTCTTCGGCATCCTGCCCATCGTACTATTCAACAAGTCATCACTGCAAATTCTCTTCTAGTCACAATGGAAAAGTTTCTTCATCAATGTCTTGCTTGTAGAACCTCCAAAAGCCACTGTCTACCCTCTCTTGCATCTATTCATCATTCCACTATTCATTTTTGAGCTTTTTTTTGGTGATGTATGGGGACCATCACCCACTATTTCTGTAAATGGTTTTTGATATTATACTTCATTTGTAAATGATTACTCTTGCTATATTGGACTTTACTCTCTTAGAACAAAGAATGAGCTCATAAATGTCTTTCATCAATTTAAATCAAAGGTTGAAACTTTTTTTAATTCCAAGATTCGTTCCTTTCAATCTGACTGGGGGTGAATTTCATTCTCGAAATAAAGATTTAATTTCTTTGGGCATACTTCATAGAATTACTTGTTCTCACACACACACACACTCAAAATGGAATCGTTGAAAGGAGGCACCGAACAATTGTTGAAATAGGTCTTGCCTGACTACATCAAATATCTCTACCCCAATCCTACTGGACATTTCTTTCTCCACATATTTATTAAATATATTACCAAGTCCAATTTTAGGAGGCCACAGAATGAAGCCCAATTACATGGTTCTTAAAGTTTTTCGTATTGGATGCTGGCCTAATTGAAGGCCATATGCCCAAAACAAGGTTGCTCCACACTCCTAGTTGTGTGTCTTTTTAGCATATGCTTCTAATCATATAGGCTACCTATGTCTACACATTTCCACAGGAAGGATATACACATCATGTTATGTGATTTTTGATGAGAACATAGTAATTTCCCTTCAACTCAACCCACTTCCACTCTTATAGCCCACTTACCACCAATATCACCAAAGCCCAACCCCATAAACCCAATCCCCACCACAATTAATCTTTTTTGGGCTATTCAAGAACCAATTGATGCTCTCATATCTCATTTCATGCCAAAAATTAGGGTAGTTTGCATTACTTTATAGGGGTTAAAGTTCTCTCGTCAGCATCTAGCCTAATTTTATCTCATAGAAAATATATTGTGGACCTTCTAATCAAGGCCAACATGTCCAATGCTAGACCTGTCTCCACTCTTATGCCTACTAGCAGTACTGATAAACGCCAATATTTGCATGTTTTCTTGCCTCATTTCGGAATAATTGATAGCTTAATTGCGCTATATTGTGTTGAATTGAACCCTTCTACCTCTGTGGTCAGTCATTGCATATATATTGACATAATTGAGTGAATTGTGTCCCCCAGCTGTATATACTTTTGAACCCCAGTGTCTTGTACTTTAACGAGGTTTATTTTACTTCTGATTACAGATGCAAAGGGAAGATATTCAAGTACCTGAAGACAAAACTGAAGGGATGTCATTCAGGATTAAGCGGAGTGCCACTGGGCAATTTATGTTGCGACCCAATACTCATATGTCGTGACTTGGTTGTAACATTTTAAACTCTGTTGTCTTCAAAAGTCGCGACGCATTTCAAATCAAGTCTCGACATTCTTCTATTTTAGTCGCGACACAATTCAAATAAAGTCTCGACATGAGGACGTGGAATTGATGCGGTGTGTTTTGAGTTGAGATCAGCAACCGGATTAAAGAGGTGGGGAGAACAATCACGAAGATTCATGCAATTCTGGATTGGAAGAGATATTAGGAGGCAGAGAGGAGTTCTGGGGAGTCTTCTGGAACCGGGGGGCAGACCTTCATCAAGTTTTGCTTCAGATTACATCTCCATTGGCGATCTCTTTCTGACTGCTTCTCCCTACATTCTGAGTGTTTCTAAACAATGTTTCAAGAAATGTTGTTTGTCTTGGATTAAAGCAAAACTGCATTAATTGAACCATTGGACCTAAGTGATAGCTTAGGGTCTATCAATTAAACTCAGAAGAATTGACCTCCCCTAATTAAACCAAGGCAAGGATAGTTAAGGCCCCATCACTGAGGACTCACTCATTTTATTCCCTCCAAATTACATTTCCACTCGCTGAAAATTCCAAAAATATTACACTGCATTGAAATTTATTTTGTAGCTTTAGCTCTAGACTAAAACCCCCTATTTTGCAAATTCAAGTTCAACAATGCTTTTGATAACCAATTCAGACTAGGATAGCAAATAAACCGCTCCTCGAGAAGAACGATTGGTTGCGTACTATCCTACATTCTTTTTGTGCAATCATTTTGTATCGAACCGGAAGGGGACAAAACCGAGTCCGATCAATGGCGCCGTTGCCGGGGAGCCAAGTAATTGGTTCCCTAGTAATTGGTTGTCATTATCATTGTTGATCTGGTTTAATTCTTGTTGAGCTTTAGATTTAGTTTACAATTTTAACATTGCATAGCATACAAATTTTGCAGAAATACAAACAAACATCTTGATTTTCCCTTGATAATTTTTGCACTTGCACCTTTGCATTGTATAGTGCATCCAAAATTACTTGATCCTGATTGTTTGAGTAATTCCTTCAAGGTTTTGAACTGCCCAGGCATACATCTCTGTGTTTGATCAAGAAACTTAGTGGATTTTTGGTTTAGATAAGAGTAGCAGCTCCAAAAACACTTTAGTCGCGACACAATTTTTTTTATCGCGACATTAAGTCATACATTTCCAGAGGGTGCTCTCGGTACACTTTAGGTTGCAACTTACGTGGTCATAAGTCGCGACATATTCCCTTGTTTTGACCAAAATTTCCCTAAGTGTTTACTCAGTGGCTCTCGGTACGTTTTGTGTCGTGACATACAAATTTGAGGTCGCGACGTGACTATTCTTTGACACTATAATTCATCTTGATTGATCAGCATTGCATTCATACTGATTCTGCACATACTTTTCAGAGTGTATAGCATTCACAACACCGTAAACTCACTGTACACCATACAATTTACTGAGTTTGCAAGTTTAATTTGTTCTAATATTGTGCATATCAGTTTGTTTTGTGGAAAAATTGAAGAGTGATTGCATGCGGAGAGGGCGTAGAGTAAGAAGAGTGAGAGAAACAGAACAACATAACACACCCACTCTACACAACCGTCCACATTCATCTAGTGAGAGTGAGGAGGTAGAAGAGGAAATTATGGCTGAACCCATTGGTCCTGGAAATCACAATAGGCTTAATCAAGGGAATGGATATGAGGGACAAGGAGAGAATTACAGACATCATAGAGTTAATGATCCGCGTAGGGGTAGGACAATTAAAGAATTGACTCAATCTGATGGGAATTTTGATCCAATGCCCGGTGTTTTCCCTACTTTTAATGCTGATTTTGAGATAAAAGGTCAATTGATACACTCACTGCCTAAATTTCATGGCCTTGCAGGTGAAAATCCTTATCTCCACTTGCGGACATTATATATGTAGTGCATGTCCATGAAGCCCGTGGGAGCGAACATTGATGATATGATGTGGAAAATTTTCCATTTATCTTTGGAAGGCAAAGCAAAGGAGTGGTACATGAATTTACCTCTCTATGTGGATAATGCATATGAATCATGGGTCAATTTGAAGAAAGCATTTCTTGATAAATATTTTCCTTCTACGAAAATATCTACTGCCCGGAAAGAGATTTCAGCTGCAAAACAAGAAGCCTATGAGACTTTCTTTGAGTACTAGAGTCGCTTCCAAGAAATGCTAACTAGATGTCCTAATCATCAAATCTTGGAAGAGCATTTAGTACAATACTTCTATAATGGACTCCTCGCTTATGATGCTCAAGTTTTGGACACTGCTGCCAATGGTTCAGTAGAGAATATGGAACCACGAGCTGCATGGGAATTGATCAGAACATTTGCTATGAATAGATAGCACGCAAATCCCAGAGAGCTCAGAGACCATAAGGCTGAAGAGATCCATTATTAGTGAAACTTACCCAAGACATGTCCAGACTAACAAATACGGTGGAAAGCTGCGACCTCCAAAACATCAATCTTTAGCCATGGTAGCACCCACTTGTGGAGACTGTAATTCTCCCATGCATCTCACAAAAAACTGCCCTGGACCGGTAGAGGAAGTAAATGCCATGTATCAAGGACGAGAGGGACAGTATTCACAGCGAGACCCTTACTCCAATACTTATAACCCAGGGTGGAGAGATCACCCAAATTTTAAGTGAGGAGGGGGATCCAACAGGCCAAATCAATATCAAGGTGGGCAAGGAAATCAGTTCCAGCAATCCGGTGCATCAACAAGTGGATATCAAAACTATTCAAGAGCTGCAGTACCTACACCGAATTCCAGCATGACATCACAACAGCCACAAAGAGTGGATGAGACCTCACAAATATTGAAGAGTATGGCTGCTCAAATGACCAACATTGAGGGGCGGATTAAGGAGAGTGACGACAGATTCGCGTCTATTACTTCCATCCTCCAAGGCATGCAAAAAGACAACTCAGAGGCGAATAAGAAGATGGAAGCGCTGTCACTCAAAAATAGTGAGGTTACAAGCCATTTGACCCAGTTGTCCAATACTGTCACCGACATGCAAGCAAAGATGAGTGGCAGTATTCCCTCCAACACAGTGATAAACCCAAAATCGCTTAACGCGATCACCTTGAGAAGTGGAAAAACAGTAAGGTTTGAGGATGGAGGAGATGTTACTAACCCCACAAGATCCCCAACCAGGTTCGGGAAATCTGAAAGTTCCAAGGAGGAAAAACTTATGCTGAAGAAGAAGGTGAACGAGGAGGAGTTGATTCAAGACGAAGCTCATGTGCCATGTTCTGGATCAGAGAAGAGGGTTCTAGAAAGTGAGCAAGAAGAAGAAAAGATAGCAACAAGCAAACAAGGGAACCCAACAACCTTAGGTAAGGAGGTAATTTCTAAGAATCTCCCTTTTCCTAAAGCTTTCTTTGCTAGTAAAAAGAAATCTGAATCTGAGTTTGCAAATGAGACTTATAATCTGTTTAACAAGCTTGAAATTAATGTGCCTATGGTTCAGTTTCTGAAGGGAAATCCTAAATATGTCAAGTTGCTTAAAGAGTTATGTGATGACAAACAGAGATTTAGGCCCTTAGAAAGGATCCAAGTAAGTGCCAATGTGTCTTCCCTTTTTAAAGCAGAACTTCCAGTGAAATGCCAAGACCCAGGATCCTACACCGTTCCATGCACCATAGAGTATACATAAAGGGAGCATTGTTAGATCTAGGGGCCGCAATTAACGTCATGCCCTGGTCAGTCTATTCAGCCCTAGGTATCCATGGTCTCAAAGACACTAGTGTAGTCCTTCAATTAGCAGATAGATCCATTAGGTACCCCAAGGGCATTGTAGAGGATGTTCTAGTACAGGTCAAGGACCTTGTATTTCCAGCTGATTTTTATGTACTGGACATGTCCAACGAAGTGGTAAATGAAAGCACGCTCATCTTAGGAAGACCTTTTCTCCAAACTTCCAAAACCATCATAAGCATGAAACATAGCTGTATCACAATGGAAGTGGGAGAGCATGTAGTCACTTTTAATATGAATGAAGCCACTCGATATCCCTTTGACAATGCAAAGTTCATGGGTTTAAATGCAATTGATTTAGCTGTAGAGCAAATCAGGGATGAGTATGAAATGACTGCGCATGATACATGTTACTGGAATTCATCTAGTCTGCTTGATAATGTTTCTGAGTATGCTGAGTCCACAGATCATGATTTAGCATTGAGTGAGTATGATGTATATTTTGACTCCCTGCCATCTGTCTACTCATTTTCAAACTTTTATATCCCTAATATGTCATGCAACGATTCTTTGGAAATGGACAGCATGCTTTCAGTACCCCCTCTCCCCCTTGAATTGGAATCACTACCTACATATACTAATGACATTCTGTGCAACAAAGAGAGAATAGTGTGTTCTGCAGGTACTGCAGGTACTGAAAGAGCAAATATTGAGGCTGAATCTGAACACATAAACAACAACAGCCAAGGAAACCTCTCGGTACCATTTAGGTCGCGACCTAACAAAATTAATGTCACAACATTTAAAGCTACTCAGCTAGATGACCTCTCGGTACAGTTTAGGTCGCGACGTGATATTGAAAGGTCGCGACTTGTGGATTCTAAAGCAGCTTCTTAGTCTCAAATTAATCCTGCTGCAGTTTTTGACTACGTGGTTGAAGGACCACCTCCTCTACCTACAACTCCAAGTTCCACACATTCTAAGATCAAACCGTTTACATTACATTTTTTGAATGAGCTAATCTCCAATAAATCTGCAGATCAAGAAGTGGAGGTAGCTGTGCAAATTGCGCCGGTGAATCAACTAGCAACTACCTCAACCTGCCAAGAGGACGGAGCAATTCAACAAGACAAAGCTAAGGGCATACATCAAGAACCTCCAAGGGGAAGTACTTCCTATACTACTGAAAGGCTATAGTTGATCCCTTCAATTATCCAACCCCCAACCCTAGAACTTAAGGAACTCCCTACTAACCTGAAATACCCCTACTTGAACACTGATAACAAATTGCCTGTTATAGTTTCCAATTCTTTATCTGAAAGTGAGGAGGCTAAATTGTTAAGTGTTCTAAGGAAAAATAGGGAGGCGCTGGGTTGGCAACTATCTGACATAAAGGGGTTAGACTCCACTGTGTGCACCCACAAAATTTTATTAACCGAAGACTCCAAACCTGTTAAACAAAGCCAAAGGAGGTTGAATCCTCTAATATCTGATGTGGTAAAGAAGGAGGTTGATAAACTGTTGAGAGTAGGTATAATCTACGCAATATCCGATAGTGAGTGGGTGTCACCGGTGCATGTAGTGCTGAAAAGAGTGGCATAACTGTGGTTAAGAATGAAAATAATGAACTAATTCCAACTAAGGTACAAAACTCTTGGCGAGTTTTTATTGACTACAGGAAATTGAATGATGCCACCAGAAAAGACCACTTTCCTTTGCCATTTATCGATCAAATGCTTGAGAGGTTGGCAGGGAAAAGTCATTACTGTTTTTTGGACGGGTATTCGGGGTACTTTCAAATTCCCATAGACCCTAGAGATCAAGATAAGACCACATTCACTTGTCCCTTTGGTACTTATGCCTATAAAAGAATGCCATTCGGACTCTGTAATGCCCCTGGCACATTGCAAAGATGCATGTTATCTATTTTTTCTGAATTTATTGAAAAATGCATGGATGTGTTCATGGATGATTTTACTGTATATGGAAATTCTTTTGATGATTGTCTAAGAAGTCTTGACAAGGTCTTAACACGATGCATTGAGAAAAAGCTGGTTTTAAACTATGAAAAATGCCACTTCATGGTGGATCATGGCATCGTGCTAGGACACTTGATCTCACGAAAAGGAATAGAGGTCGATCGAGCAAAAATTGAGGCGATATCTTCGCTACCTTACCCCTCTAGTTTGAAAGAACTCAGGTCCTTTTTAGGCCATGTGGGTTTCTATCGAAGATTCATTAAAGATTTCAGCAAGATAGCTTTGCCTCTTTCGAAATTGCTGCAAAAAGATGTTGATTACTGTTTTGATTCTATGTGTGAGCATGCTTTTAATGACCTCAGAAGCAAATTGATTTCACCGCCAATTTTGACCGCACCCAATTGGGAATTACCATTTGAAATATCTTGTGATGCCTCAAATTTGAGTGTGGGGGTGATGTTAGGTCAAAAAGAGGGCAACCTCTCAAAAGTGATTTCTTATGCTTCTAAAACATTACACGTTGCCCAGAAAAACTACACAACCACTATAAAGGAATTGTTTGCAATTGTTTTTGCACTAGACAAATTTCGACAATATCTCATAAACTCAAAAGTGATTGTGTACACAGATCATGCAGCAGTTAAATACCTTTTTCACAAGCCTCAATCAAAACCAAGACTCTTGAGATGGATGTTGCTACTACAAGAATTTGACATCGAAGTCAAGGATAGAGCAGGGAATGTAAATCATGTTGCAGACCATCTTAGTAGGCTGTCGTCTGAAACAAGGGGAGTATTGCCTCCTGACTCTGTTTGCGACTCCTTTCCCGACCAATCCCTTTGTGCCTTGTCTATGTCCCAACCTTGGTTTTCTCATTTAGTAAATTTTCTTGCTCCAAAGTTAATCCCCTCACATTTGACTCCTTTTCAGGCACAAAAACTAAGAAGCGAAGCTTCTTATTACTTTTGGGATGCGCCACACCTATGGAGAATCTATGCAGATCAAGTGATAAGGAGGTGCATTCCCGAAGCTGAGTCTCATGCTATATTGGAGTCCTGTCACAACACTGTATGCGGAGGACATTTTGGAGCAAAGAAAACCGCCAGAAAGATTTTAGAAGCTGGGTTCTATTGGCCTACCCTATTCAAGGACTCCTTCAATCATTGCAAAGCTTGTGATATTTGTCAAAGATTTGGAGGAGTGAGTAAGCGCCATGAGATGCCACAGCAGCCGATTCTTTTCTGCGAAGTTTTCGACGCATGGGGACTAGATTTCATGGCACCTTTCCCACCCTCCAATGGATATACCTACATATTACTGTGTGTTGATTACTTGTCGTGATGGGTGGAAGCCATTCCAACTAGAAAAGATGATGCAACTACTGTATCTAAGTTCCTGAAATCTACTATTTTTAGCAGATTTGGGGTACCGAAAGTATTGATCAGCGATCAAGGCACACATTTTTGCAACAAACTCATGACTAATCTGTTGGCAAAATATGGGGTATCTCACAAGGTTTCAACTCCTTACCACCCACAGAGAAATGGGCTAGCTGAAGTGTCGAATCGAGAAATCAAGAGAATATTGGAAAGGATTGTAAAACCTTCAAGTAAAGATTGGAGCCTAAGATTAGATGACGCGTTATGGGCCTATCGTACTGCATTCAAGACATAGATAGGAATGTCCCCATATCGTATAATCTATGGAAGGGCCTGTCACATCCCCATCGAACTTGAACACAAGTCATACTGGGCAGTTAAAAGCTGCAATGCGGAGTTAGAGGAGGCTGGAATGAACAGACTGCTACAGATTCAAGAACTAGAAGAACTGCGTTTGGATGCTTACCAAAGTTCGGATATCTATAAGCAGAAGACTAAGCTGATTCATGATTTGAATATTCCGAGAAAGCAGTTCAAAAAGGGTGACCTTGTGCTGAGATACCAAACCCGCTTAAAATTCAAAAAAGGAATATTCAAGCACAGTTGGGATGGACCATACACAGTGGTCAAAGTACATGATTTCGGGGTAATTGAGCTACAAGAAGAGGCTTCGGGCAAGATCTTCCAATGCAACGGTCATCTTCTCAAGCTCTATTCAGAACCGGTTGAGTCGGTTTGACACCAGGTTGTCCCTTTCCTTTCTGTTTTGCATTTCACTTTTATTTTTCACATTGTTTCGGTTGTGAAGATAATTGAAAGTGAAGGGGACACCCCAGTAGAATAGTAATTTGAATTCTTTTCTTTTGTTTTTGTCTTGTTAACCATCCCCATGTCCCTTCGTTGAGCTTGTTTTGTGATTCTACTCTACACACCCATCTAGGCATTATGAACCTAGTATGTGACTATGAGCTTTTCAGTGACAATTGCTTTGAGTGCTGCATGAATTGAATTTGTGCTTTGAATCGTACAGAGTATCTGCTGGTGTGATGAGCTGATTGAGTGACCCTGATTGATTTTGCACTTGGTTAGGAGTGTTCTCTGGAATTTTCAAATGAAATGGTCTTGGTACCATTTTAGTCGCAACATAAAACGTTTTAGTCGCGACATTATGTGCTGCATGTCCCTCTTTTGGTTTTTTATATCGCGACATATTTTAAAAAATTGTCGCGACATTCACCTTTTTTGGTCGCGACATATTTTGCTTTATGTTGCGACATTAAGCCTAATAGCAGAGCCCTAACGCCTTTATATCAGTAGTTCCTGACGGTTCGTTCATTTCGCCCAGCCATTGCGACCCTCTTACCTCCTCAAGCGTTACAGTTCCTCATATCCCGCTCAACGGTCTTCTACACCCCATCATTATTCATCCGTTGCGACCCTTCAGTCATTCCTCTCTTCATTATAAACTCTTGGCCGCCCCCCACCCACTCACATCTCAATTTCTCTCACAGCAGCATCTGAATCAGGAAGCAGCGAGAGCAATTTCCCTGTGCTTGTGCATTCTCTCCACATTAGTCCTCTTCAGGCAATCATGGTATTTTCCCCAATCTTCCCTTTTGTGATCCTATTTGCTTTTGGTTCTTAGTTCCTCTCTTTTCCCCCGCGTTAGTTAGTTTCGATTGCTATTGGCTTGGTTTAGTTTACGAATGCTGGCCTGAATATCGGTACTATAGTGATCACTGCCTACGTTTCTTTCTCATAATACCTTTTCTGGGTTAAAGTTGATTTGGTTGTTGAAAATTCCAATTCCCTTCGGCAGACGACTTTTAATCGGGACTCACTTTCAAAATTTTGCCTTATGTCGCGACGTGTGTTACTTATGTCGCGACATAAACCTTGCACCAGCTCTCGGTACAGTTTAGGTCGCAACCTGAAACCACGAATGTCGCGACATGTTTGCTCAGAAGGAATTTTTACCTTTATTCCACGGCCAATGTCAGTTTTTCGTTCAACCAAAAATATTGTCTTCACTGATCACATAGCATCGATATTCTGGCCACCGTCATAGAATGAGGTAGACCCTGTCAATTTTGGTTGTTTTTTTTCATTGTTTGTTTTGTGTGTTGTTTGGCTTTGTGTGGGGAGGAAGATGGTGCGCACGAAAAATTTGAGAACCGTTAGCGGTTCAGAATTCAAAGCCTCGATCCACTTGTCTAGGGCAGAGGCGGTCAAAAAGTATGGTAGCAGAGGGGCTGTTCAGGAGCGCTTCTTTCCCGAGACCCGCCAATTCCTTTTTTATCAGCAGGCAGTCGACTTGGGTCTCGTGGAACTCATGAAGAAACGGACCCTAGCCAATCTGACAGTAGTCCGCGAGTTTTATATGCACTCTGCCACGATTGGGGCGCTTGGTATTAGTTTCAGGAACCAGGAGTTCACTATTGATACTGAGGATATCCGAAGATTCTACCAGTTACCGGTCATTGAACAGTGTCAATTTCAGTGCCTGCGATACAACCTTAACCTTGTCCATTGGGATGAAGCTTTTGAAGTGATGGGCGTCGAAGGTGCTGGGTGGATTAGGAGGGGTGAGAAGCAATTTTTTGAACGAAAATACATGAATGAAGAAGCCAAGGTCTGGCTCAACTTTATGACTTACAACGTCAGGCTGCTTGCTCACATCTCCGACATTCCGGTTGAGGGGGCCTTACTCTTGTACCTGTTAATGACTGGCAAACCTGTGGACATAGCTGTGATAGCAAGGGATCAAATATTACACTGCATGAACAGTGCCCGTGCTCTATTGGTATTTCCCCACCTCATCACTGACATTTGCAGGGCCAGGAGGATTATTGAAAGGAAAGCGGACCTAACGCTTGCCCCTGTCACCACGAGGATGTTCACTATTTCGCGACCTACCCCTGAAGCTGCTGAATCAGGAAGGAGTAGAAAGAAAGGGAAACGCCCAGCAGTGGAGGAACCTGCTGAACTCGCAGCGGCTACTGAAGAAGGGGGAGATGGCATCTCTTTAAACTCCCTCAGTGAGCAGATAGCTATCTTGACTGAAAAGGTCATATGTATGAACCAACAAATGATGGCTAATGAGCTCCGCCGCCAAAGATTTCTAGATCCCCTTATGTTTCACATGGCAAGGACCCTGAACGTCGATTTCCCCCTGGTTTTGAAGAAGAATTTTGGCAAAGCACTAGTACCTCGACTTCCTTCTTTCCATCGGGGCCAGGTGAGCCATCAGGGCTAGGGGCGCCTACGGCAGAGGGGGGCCACTTGTTAGTTCAGCGTCATTCTGTGTTTCCCGTGTTCTTTATTCCGATCTCTCATTCCTCCCAATCTTTTGCATTCGGGACAATGCAGTCTTTAAGTGTGGGGGAGAGTTTTGATTGTCACTAAACCTATTTTGTGTGATGAACGGAGGTGTGGTGAATGGAATCGTAAGCGTTAAGGCATTCTGCATGTTCAAATGTCAGGCCCTTGAGAATTTTAGTTTCTGTGCATTATGAGTCACGACATTCTATATGTGTGTCGTGACATTAACCCCTCTGATGCCTATGCTCACCCTCGGTACAGTTTCTGTCGCGACACCATCATTATAAGTCGCGACATTAATAGTGATTTTTGCATCTAAGTGGTCTGTGTGAGGCAAAGTCCTCCAAGTGCATCTCGCATTGTTTTCAAAGTGAATTCTTGACCTTTTCAATTCAAATTAATGCATTAAACTAAGGAAACCATCTTCAATGTAAATCTTTGTGAACTTGGCTTTTGAAAATGAATTCTCTAAGATTTTACAAAGACCTTTGGGATTTTGGCATGTTGGTTAATGACCTTTGTGATCATCTTTGATCAATCATCCATGGTTTTACTTCTTTTGATGAATATTGTAATGTCTTGTGAAAAGTGCACATTGATTGAAACTTCATGTATGAATAGAGGGGACATAAACCCTTGTTGGAAGGATATCTCTAAGCCTGAACTCCTTAAATTGAGTGACTATTTAGGTGGTCTGCATTCTCTAGAACTTGTCTTAGTTCTTAGTCAAAGCGTGACATGTTTTAATAAACCTTCTTTTCCCCAAACACAAGCCCTCACATCATTTACACCCCTTTGCTAATCCTTTTGAGCCATTCGCCAAGTGTTGTGTGTGCATATTTTCTAAGGAGTTTGAGAACGTCTTGGTAGAATTAAATCTGAATTTGTATATGAAGAAAGAAGTATGCTTATAGTAAAATGCCTTGACCCTCAAAGGTTATCATTGAGTTCAAAAAAAAAAGCAAAAAAAAAAA
>QFDD01002320.1:0-17190 GCA_006871305.1 Vachellia collinsii | reverse complement strand
AATTCAAAAAAATGAAAAAGCTCAGCGCAATTTTGTGTGCTAGTTTTCTCTGTTTATGTAATGTTCTTTTGGTCTTTAATTATAGGGAGGTAAAGTACGTAAAAGCAGCTTAATCATGAATCTCCCCATGTTACAAACAAAATTAAGGAATTCAACACATATATAGGGGAAAAACTTAAGGAATTTGATCATTTCAAATAAAAAGTAAATTAAAATAACATTACCTATAGTTTTGCATATCCCACCCTGATAAGTTGGCAGCCTCAGTAAGGACTCTCTTCAAATTGTTTGTCAATTTCTTAGCTTTACTACTTGAGGGTCTCATTATAAGCCGTTCCCATACTTTTCCAAAGGTATTTTGTTGTTTACGAACTTCAGATGGTTGCACATCATAAAATATAGGGAAAACCTCTTGATAAGTTGTTTTGTAACACTCCATAACTTTCTCTAATTCTTGCAAACACCAACTAGAGCCAGCGTAATTCTTTGAAAATATAATGATTGAAATTCTTGAGCATTCAATTGCCCGAAGTAATGAATCTGAAATATGTTCTCCCCTTGCAATCCCTTCTTCATCCATGAATGCCTCAACTCCTGCTTGTTTTAGAGCTACATAAAGATGAGTAGAAAATGATTTTCGCGTATCCTCGCCTCTAAAACTTAAGAACACATCATAGACATATGTGAACTTTGACTTGTTTGGAGTGATTTCCCTCCCTATGTCTTGTAGCAAATCATGAACATAAATCTTGTCATTGACAACTTTTACAAGCCTACGCTCAATGAGTACTTGCATTCCCATTTCTATGGGGAATCTTGAGCCCTTGAACAAATGTGTAACATCACTTTTACTCCGGCTCACATGAAAGCATGCTATATCACAAAATAATTTCCTTTCTGAATCAGCTAAAAAGTCAATGCTTATCTTAAGCTTTTGTTGTATTTGGCCACATGGAACATTTTTCAATTTATTCAACACTTTTTTCCACTCTGATTTTGTCTTATTATGCAAAAGAGAGCCTATAACTTCAATAATCAAAGGTAGCCCATCACATAAAGTGATTATTTTCCATGAAAGATTCACAAAATCATTTGTTGGGTCAAAGTTTTTAAATGCATGCCAACCAAAAAGCTGAAGAGACTCATTATCGTCCAACTTTTCCACTTCATATGATTTGTCAACAAAATCATCAAGCAAAACCTTATTTCTTGTTGTAATGAAAATCAAACTTCCTTTACCAAACTGCTCTCTATTTCCACATAGTTGAGTGACTTGGCCTACTTGATTTACATCATCAAGTACAATTAGGGCTTTTCTATAAGGTCCTTCCTTCACTTGAATATCTGAAAGAAGTTGCTTTTGTAGAAGTTGACCATTATCATTCTCCCACACATCCTTGATATTGGCAAGGAAACTTCTGCAATTAAAATGATCACCAATTACATCATAAATAGTTCTGGCGATGGTAGTTTTACCAATACCTCCAACCCCCCAAATTACAACTATGATTGTATTTTGCTTACGTTGCCATCTCCACCAGTCCAATCGTTCAAGCATTTCTTTCACCCGAGGTTGCAACCCTACTTGTGATATGGCGTTTACAATAAGGTTAATGACTACTTCTTGGTCACTGGTGGCAAATTAGAACTAGAATTAGATTAGATTAAAATTAATGGAGGTATGTGTTAGGAGAAAAGATATATTATATATTTACATATACAAGAAATGTCATACTTTCATTGATATGGGAAACAGTTTTACTCTTGGCTTTTGCTATAACCCATTCAAGCATATAAGCAGATAACTGTTTTAAAAAATTACATGTAAAAATAAATATACTCAGACTGGATGGTAAAGTTTTTATGATAACTAAAATTCTTAAATAGAGAAAAAGTCATCAGAAAATAAAAATTTTCCCAGTTTTCAAACAAAAACTAAGAAATGTAAAAATAACAAACAACAACAAAAATTTGTTTGTTTTTTAGTTTTTAACAAGTTTCTGTTTTTTTTTTAAAAAGACAACTTATTAAAAATAAAGCGATGGAAAATTTTCCTTGATAAACCACGTAATTTTTCATCGCTAATATACTTATCTTTATTTATTTTACTGATTAAAACCCTTTTTTTTGTTCAAATGTAATCGGCCAGCCATTTATGGTGAGGTTTGGAGCCCACTAATCAATTAGGGAGTTCAAGGAGCTATTGATTGGCTTAGAGTGGAGAGGATAATTTTTTTAAAACAAAATGCTTGCCATCTCATGGGAATGCTCAAATATTATTTTTAAAAGATAATAATACCCTTGCCAAAAATAAAGGATAATCTTTGGACAGGTCAACTTCCTCAGCCGTGAGCCGATCGACCTCCTCAGTCGGGGCTTGGTTTTTTGATGGAGATTGAGAAGAAAGAGACAAGCTTGCCACAAGCTTACTAGAGTTGATAAAACCGGTTCACCGGAAACGAGAAAAGCTCACTAGAAGTTTTTATTTTTAATTTTTTCGAGATATTTTATTTGTTTAGCCTGGACAGTATCCGCAGTACAAGTCAACAGATAAATTGATCTAAGCATATCAGTTTCCCCGCCAAGCAAAGTGTTTAGGAACCCGTTTAGATCAGTCAAAACCGTGCATAGCATGTAGTGGAAGAACCAAGAAAGAAGGATTAGTTGTTACCGAAAATCATCTGAAAGTGTGAAGCCATATAATGAAGAACGCACGGCTTCGACTGATCTGTGTTGCTGCATATTCAACCTCTTCAACCGTGCACACACTTCACCGTGGCTCACTCCATAGAAGAAAGGCAACACTGTTTTGGGACCTGATGAAATCATCTTCACCAGTCTCCCAAGACATGTGACGGACCTAACGAAGTGTGGTGTGATCAGCACCACCACAAGTCTAGACATTTCCATAATCTCCAGTGCCGAATCATCCACCATGTCTGCAATGGAAGTTTTCAATCCAGCATCCCTTAAACATTTCTGAAGAAAGGCTATTTCACGATCTTCAAGACCAATATTGAAAGTCAAGAAGACATCGTATTTGAAAGTTAATCTGGGTTGAGAGGATGGAGATGAGGCCAAGGCAGAAGAAGAAGGCATGGTTTGACTGAAGTAGAACACGGATCCACTGTGACCCTGTGAGGATTTGGTTGAATAAGATCCATTCCTTATATCACTTACCTGTTATTCTACTAGCTGCAACCACCTCTTTTTCTTTTTCTTTTTTTGTTTTTTTAGGTGAGCGCGTTCAATGCCATCTCTTAGGTCCACAAATATTTATATATACTTTCGTAGTAGTGTCATGTGGCACATAAATATTTATTATAATGAGTTATGAAAAGAAAAAAAATAATAAACAGAAATTTACTTAAGGTGAGATCAAAAAAATTGATAATTATAATATTTTTATTAAAAAGAGTATAAATGATATAGTATTCCGAGAATATGTAAACATTTCTTTACTTTTATTCTATTTATAAGTTAAGTATGTTCTAAATTGGTAATTTTTTTTTCCATATTTACTGTACTCATTTAGGAATGGGTATTAGAAGATTCATGAAAGAGAGCCAAGTGTTTGAATAGTGAGAGGGGCAAAATTGTAACACTGTCGTTAATTATTTTTTGAGTGGGCCGAGTTTTTTTTCTAAACTTATAAATAGCACCAGTACGTTGATTCTTAATAACTGTCGTTTTTTCTTGTGAAAATTGCATCCGAATCTCATGGAATGCTGCAAATAACAAAAAAGTCTATGGAATTTAGGACTCTTACAGAATAGTCCCTTAAAACTTTATTAAAATATAGAGCACATGTGCAAAGATCATTATGCCCTCAGTTAACAGGGTAGACGGAATCGGTTTTCAACAAGGGTATAATGATCAATCTACATGACCAGTAAATTATATTGTGGTCTCAATGAACTTTTTTAGTAAGTATCCATATTTTTAGATATTTTTTTGTTATTTCCTCCCTTATGTTGAGATTCACGTGCGATTTTCCTTTCTTTCTTTTTCTTTCTCCGGGTCAATGCTATTTTGTCAATCTGTGGATTTGTACCCTTCAGCTATATCATGTACATGTTTATCTACTCTTTAAAAGTGTTTCTAAAACCACTTTCACATAAATCGAGATAAAACTCCTTTCACATACTTCTTTAAATTGCGTATAATTACTTTTCAAAAACTATTCCCAAATATACATATATCATATGAGCACCTTCTACGAAGTTCACAATGCGTGTTCCTTGTTAAGGACTTCTACTAAATATATAATTGTTTTTTATTAAGTTACTTCGGTTGTTGCACAGTTTCCCTTGGGACCTGCATGGCACTCCATGAATAAATTATACAGTTGAATATTTTATTTATTCATTTATATTTTCAATGTTCTATGTATCTTAGAGATATGTTTATGTGCATTAATTTAGGGAAAATTAGAATAAATCCCCAATTTTTAAATTAATTATAGAATAGAACTTTTCACAATATGCAATTGAGGTTTCACATTATATAACTGCCATTCTCACGATATATAATTGATGTTCTATTGTATACAAATAAGCTTCCACAAATATGTCAAATGACAAATATACAAATATAAATGAAGTTCCATAATATATAACTGGAGTTTCACCGTATATAAGTGAGCTTTCACAAATTTTAAAATTGATGAGCGCACACTTAATATTGCAATCCCCTATTCTCCCATTAATTTATCCGTGCACGAGTCAATTTCCTCGAAAATCCCTGAACTTAATTTTGTTTTTTGACCTTATCATTCCTCTCAAAATTTTGACTCCTTCAGACATTCATTACGTAAGTTTCAGGGTCCTTATTGAAAAAATAAAATAAAAAATTTCGATATTATTTTGATCAGAGTAACACTTGTAAAGAAGTTCCAAGTAAATTAACTGCTAAAAAGTCTCTTACTTAGATTTGACTTGTTACTCCTAGAGATTTGTCCAAGAACACATAAGTTGTGAATTTCTATGTTTTTGTAGCCATGCATAGCCAGCATAAGATGTGATTGGTTTAGTTATGATTAATAAACATATTTGGACATATGAATAGCTGCCAGTAGAAGTGGATGGTTCTACCAATGAAACTTAAATATAGTGAAAGTGATCAATCCCTTTAATGTAAAAAATAAGATTTATATTTTTATTTAAAGATATGCATATATTCATTGTTGTTTCGAAAAGTATTTTTTTTTTTTTAAAAAAAAGAGAATACTATGCTTGGGAAAACGAAGGAATGGATAACTTTAGATTTTATATCTTGGTCATGTCCTTTATCTTTAGGGAATTTTTTTTAAAATAATATAATATCCATTTAGATTAGTAGTTGAAGAGAATTTTTAATATAATTTACAATTTATAAGGTAAATATATTAAAAGAGTTTTATCCCAACTTGCAATATAATTCCAAAAAGTATGGCCACCGACTAATCCTTTATTTAAATTTATTTCTCAATAATTACCTTATTATGTTGCCCTCTTTTTAAGTAAAACTTCTGAAGATCAGATTGGTCGATCACATAATACTTGATTTATTGAGAGAAGAGCGAGGACAGGTGAAGCAGACAGCAGAAGAGACGACCTCCCACATGTTTGTTGGCTTGTTGCTCTCCTTGGCGCCGAAGGTACCATGAGATGAGATTCATAATTCACTAACTCGAGATTATTATTATTATTATTATTAATTAAAAAAATACTATGGAGATTCTGAAGAAAGAGAATATATATAATTATAAATGAAACTTATAATAACAACCAGATGGTAAAGATTCAATATTATTTCTTATATTAAAATTTATCATTATATGCTGACGTTTATTTTAACAGGTTTGATATTTTAAAAAAAATTGTCAACGGCATTATTATTATACTAAATGTCTATTGAGGTGTAGTAAATTGCATTATAAAAGTATTAGATCGCACTTGGTTAAAGCTTAATAGTTAATTTATCATTTATGTACTATATTGTTTTGCATTATATCAATAAAGGTGTTTGATGGGTTAATGATTACCAAATGTTTTTATACCCAAGAGGTTGATATCAATGCCCACATTTGACGTCCATGGCCCATAAAATTCATGGCGGGTAACTGGCGATGGTAGCTAAGGCCTTTTTTCCCCCCCCCCCTCCAAAATTATGGCGGAAATTATAAAAGCAGTAACCTTTTTTAAAATCGGTATTTGGTCATGTGCGTGAATTTGGGATTTTGGAAATTGATGTTACTTTTTTTGAATTTTGAAATTCAAAATTGGTTTTTTTTAAAGCATTTTCCCTTGTATATAATTAAAGAATCTTTGGGTTGACAAATTTTGGTTTCATTCTATTTTCATTTTCCTAATAATTCCAATAAGAATTTCTAGTTAGGTAGTTCTAATTAATGTAGATCACATTAAGTTATGCAACTCGCTACATCTCAACTTCCACCAGTCATCTAACGTGGCACAAAAGGCTACGTTCTCAAGGGTAGGAATTTGCTCCCATGTCATGTAACTCATTTCCACATCAGTTTCTGATTCAGTCCTCCAAGAGTCGTCTAGCGTCGACTTCTTCCTCTTCTTACATATAAGATTTAATAGATTTAGTTAAAAATAAATGTTTATTGTTGTTGGTTAGAGTTGCTGGATTTTAATGAAACTATGAGAAGGGAATCAAAATAGATAAAAGAAGATTGGCCAAGGAAAAAATTTTGCAAGGGGGAATTTTGGTCTCTGTAAATCTGTAATCTTACAATAGAAGCAATCACTCAGACATGAAGCCAGGAAAAAGATAATATCTCTTTATATATTGTCTAATTATACTCTCTTTAATTCTGTTTTTTTAAATCATTCAATGTCCAATGATACTCTGTTTAACCCTGTTTTTTTGCCCCTGCTTGTTGTACTTTTCTTGTTTAATGCAGAGTTTCCTTTCCATTAAAAAAAAAAAATCCGTTTTGTACTATAAAGAAAGAGGAATAAACATCAGAACAGTAAAACAATATAATGGATTTACCTCATCTCATACCTTGTTTTAGTTATCCTTCTTGAGAGGCATTATATGGTTCAAGAGGTTATTTCCTCTTCGTCAGATCTCTGTGAAAAATTCTTGTGGCGTTTGGTATCCTATATGTTTTTCAGTGACATATACATATTAGTATAAAGGAAGGGGCAGCTAATTGCGTCAAAATATCATTGCCATTAAGTTCCTTCAATCCAGATGCTAGCTATCCAAGAATGGGAAAAAAAAAAAAATCGAAAGACTAATACCTTTTGTATAAATAAAAATGTTATTACAAAGACAAATATATATAGACTTGAACATTCACTTCGATCGAGCATGTTTTTACATCACTACCTATACAGCATTGCCCATACGAAGATGTTCTTGGAGATATTCAATACATGATTTTCTGGCTAACATATTCATCATATACCAAATAGATAAGTGTATTCTTCACTATCAATTCACATGCAAAAGTGACTAGAACCTCAACTCTGTCACCAGGCTCTAAATTAGAAATTATGTCTGGCCAATTATCTTCATCCTTTGAAGTAGTTGTTGCATCTTTCTGGTAGAGTTTAATGGTAGCCTTTGTATGGTTCGATACCAAGACACCAATGGGATGTACTGATATCATGTCTTGAAAAGACAAATAGATTATGCACAGAATCAATCCTTTCAAGCTTTTGTCAATAATTTGAGGAACTTCGAAGAATACTGAAGATCCTTCACCTTTGTAATTCAGCCAATGAGGATAGTTGTCTCCAGGAAGAGAATTAACCCCAAACCGTCTTTCCCTGCATCCCTAAATCATAAACATAACAAAGAAGAACCCAATTGACTATATAGACGAAAAGGCATTTACATATAGATTCATGGGCATTTAAATCCACATGATATCGCTACTCATTGCTAGACATGTACTCCTCCGATCCTTAATGTATATGTAGGATATAATTGAAGAATTGACCTTGGTACTAAATATAGAATTTATTTCTAATTTTTGTCAATTTTTCTAAATTACGCATATTGATATTCCCTCAACAATAATCAAGTGAGAGAGGGAATTAAAGTAGATGATTAAGTTTTTTTAAAAAACAGAAGCTATATTAAGTAACTTAACGAACATTCTTAATCTAATCAAATTAGGTAAATAGAGTCTACATTTATGATAGAAGGGAAGCTCACACACGATGTTAATAAAAAGCATGCACTGAACATTTAAGTTAAACATGCATGAAAAGGGTGTTCATCCAAAACAAAAACAAAACTATGCATTGGTGGTGAGGGAGATAAAAAGAATAAACCTGTGAGATGCTCTTCAAAAGTGTATCAATAACTCTGTTGAACTCGCCTACATGAATAGTGATAGAACTCATAAATGTTTCTGACTTTTCCTTGTAAACTTGCTCACAAAAACCAATCAATGCCGGAGTCTTTTTACATGAAGCTGGAGATGTTCTAGGTTTTGCTTTTAATACTTCAAGACTTTTGGCAAACAAAGGATGTGAAAGACACTTGATTAACGATGGCATGATCCCAAATGCTTGAAACAAGGACTTTGAATGATTTGTTGGGGGAATCCATGGCAATATAAGAGATGGAAACACATCATGTGGTGATCCTTCATGACCACATAAAGAGACATATTTAATGTTCTTCAATCTCACTATTGAGTTTGGAACTTGTGTTATAGCAGTTTGACTTGCCTCCAAAATAGTCAAGGATTCCATTTTCTCAATGTCTTCATCCAACCTTTCAATATTGGAGCAACCAAAGAGATTGAGAGTTCTTAAAGATTTCAAGTCATATATACTTCTTGGGAGATGCTCCAAGCCTTTGCAATTTTTTAAATTTAACATAATAAGATGTTTCAGATTTCCAATAGAAGGATGGATCATAGACAAAAGTGGACAATCTTTGAGTATCAACTTCTCAAGATATGGTAATTCTGAAAAGTCAGGTGTTTCTGTTAGGCACTGAGAATGACTCAAATTGAGAAGTTTCAAGCATTCGAGCACCTATGCAAAGAGATTATTTGAAAATAAAAATCATAATAAATAGAAATAATAAACTAGATGGAAAAATAGTATAACTATTTTAGTTAAAAAATCATTACAAATACCTGGTTTTTCTTCCATACTTTTGAGAGGTTACTCCACCTTAAGTCAATGACAACTATCTTTTCTAGATTGAAATCCAATGGCAAGTATTCTAAGAGAAATCCATGCCAACAAAGCCATCTCAATTCTTTCGATAGATAACCATAGTCTCCATTAAGTTGTACATGATCAAAGTTGAGTAACCGAAGCTTCTTCATCTTCTTAAATGCCTTGGCACTCAAGGATATTGCATTGTTTCTTGGCTTGTTTAAAGACAAACCCTTGATAGCTATTGTTGCCTACGAAATAGGAAAAGAGGAGAAAACAAATCAAGGAGTGAATGTTGAATGATGATGAAGAAACAAGTATTAAGATTTAAATGGAAAAAAAATTAGATTAGTAAAATGTGCAATTGAGTTATTGAAACTCATTCTTACGGTGTTGTTTTCTAACACATTCAACACATCTTCATTGAACCATAATCTTGTACGCTTCTCTGGCTCTTCCGGATATTGCTCACGAATGATTTCTCTTCCCATGTCACGTAGCAAGTCATGCATATCAAGTATATTTTTGTTCCCAAATTTTGCAACTTTTACAAGACTTCGCTCGATTAGATGTGTAATTTCAATTTCTGCATGAAGTCCACAACCATCTAATACTTGAGTAGCATAGCTTCTATCCTTCCCAATAAAAAAACAACATATATCTAGGAATAGCTCTTTCTCTGTTAGGTCACTCAAACCATCATAACTTATTTTTAGAATTTCATATATTTTACCATTTGGAATTTGTTCCAATTTTTTCAAAGCACTTTCCCAATAAGATATTTCCCTGTTAAACAAATATGAGCCAATGATTTCAAGAGCTAGTGGCAACCCTCTACAGTATGATACTACCCTTCTTGAAAGTTCAATGAAATTTCTTTCAGGAAGCGCTTGCTTAAATGCGTGCCAACTGAAAAGCTGAATAGATTCATTATCATCCATTTCTCTCACATTAAATACTTTATCAACCTGAAGGATACATAGTAGACGCTCATCTCTTGTAGTGATGATTATTCTACTACCTTGGCCAAACCACTCATGGCTCCCACATAAAACTTTGAGTTGGTCTTCATTATTCACATCATCTAATACAAGAAATACTCTTTTTTGACAAAGAATTTCCTCGATGAGAGATTTCCCCATTCCTGTATTTGGTAGATTGATCCTTCTTGTTATTAAGATGTCGGAAAGAAGTTGTTCAAGCAAATAAACTTGACCATTATCTTGCTTCCAAGCTTCTCTAATATTTGCAAGGAAACTCTTTCCAGCAAAACTTTGGCCCATTTCATTGTAAATATCTTTAGCCATTATGGTCTTGCCGATCCCTCCCATCCCCCAAATGCCTATTATGACAACACCATTTGATTCGCTACTTAGCAATTGAATGATACCTTGCACACGAGACTTCAAACCCACTGGATGTGGAGCAACAAACATGTATTTGCCCTTATCTAGCCTCATTGTGATTGTTTTAACAACTTCGTCAAGTAGCTGAGCCTCAGTTCTGGCAACAACAAGAATTAGATTACCAGAAATCTACCAAGACAAAACGATAATAGCAACGAAAAGGTAGAAACACGGAATTAGCCAAAACACGAAATATGTACATCATAGTGGAAAAGCAAAAAAAGTGACTTTTTAGCAACTACGTACCGTGGTTTTATACATTTAACAAGCATTCAGCTATTGTTCACAAAATATGCAACCTTAGTTTACTTTTGGCTGCGATATGCTGCCTCTGTTAAATACAATTTCTTTTGTGACACTCGAGGATTTGAGTGATCCTCTACCTTTACTTGCACCTGACCTTGTTTTTATTATCTAAACTAGCTTCAGATAGCTTTATTAGTTAAATACTCCATTCATTCCTAAATTTAAAACCTTTTTATACTACAAACCACATATTATATTTAAGATTAAGAAGAGTCCATTTTCTTTTCTAGACTATAGGCTTGAAGTCATGAAACTCAGTTGATCACATCTTGCATCATACTTGTTTTAGGTGACTTCGTTAAATACATTTTTTATTCCTCTTGAGCTACACATGTATGGCATACTAAGATATTTTCTTTATGAAACATATGAGGATAACTTTTTTACTTTCATATATTCTGGATAACCATGTTCTTGGCTGAATGCATGGATATACCCCCCCCCTCACAACATTCACTAAGAAAATCTCAAAACAAAAAAGAAGCTCAGTGTAAGTGTAACTATACAAGCTAGTTTTCCCTAGGTTTTTTAAATGTTCATTTGGCCATTAATTAGACTAGGGCAAATACATAGAAGTAACTTAATCATGAATCTACCCATGTTGAAAGCAAAAATTAAGGAATTCAACACATTCAAAAAAACAAACCTAAATAATTTGACCAGTTCAAATGATAAAAAGTAAAAGAAAATAACAATACCTATAGTTTTGCATATCCCATCCTGATAAGTTGGCGGCTTCAGTGAAGGCTTTCTCAAAATTTATTGCCAATTTCCTACCTTTGCTAGTTGGGAATGTCCTTATAAGCTTTTCCCATGCTTTTCCAAAGGGATTCTGTTGTTTACGAACATCAGATGGTTGCACATCATAGAATATAGGGAAAACCTCTTGATAAGTTATCTTGTAACACTCCATGATTTTCTCTAATTCTTGCAAGCACCAACTAGAGCCAGCATAATTTTGTGAGAATATGATGACTGAAATTCTAGAATTTTCAATTGCCTGTATCAATGAACCTGAAATGTGTTCTCCCCTTTCAATCCTTTCTTCATCCATGAAGACCTCAATTCCTGCTTGCTTTAGAGCAGTATGCAGATGAGTAGTAAATGATTTACGTGTATCCTCACCTCTAAAACTCAAGAATACATCATAAATATATATATGGACTTTCGCTTGCTTGGAGTTCCCTTCCCTATCTCTTGTAGCAAATCATGCACATGAATCTTGTCGTCATTGACAACCTTCACAAGGCTACGCTCGATAAGTATTTGCATTCCCATTTCTATGGGGAGTCTTGAGCCCTTAAACAAATGCACAATATAACTTTTTCTCTGACCCACATGAAAGTGTGCAATATCACAAAATAATGTCTTCTTTGAATCAGATAAGAAGTCAAGGCTTATTCCAAGCTTTGATTGTATTTGACCACTAGGAATATTTTTTAATTTATTCAATACTCTATTCCACTCTGATGTCGTCTTATTACGCAAAAGAGAGCCTATAACTTCAAGAATCAATGGTAGCCCTTCACACAAAGTAACTACTTTCTTAGAAAGATTCACAAAATCGTTTGCTGGACGAAAGTTTTTAAATGCATGCCAACCAAAAAGCTGAAGAGAGTCACCGCGATCCAACCTTTTTACTTCATATGACATGTCAACAAAGTGATCAATTAAACCCTTATTTCTTGTTGTAATGAAAATCAAACTCCCTTTACCAAACTGCTCTCTATTTCCACACAGTTGAGTGAGTTGGCCTACTTGATTTACATCATCAAGTACAATGAGGGCTTTTCTATAAGGTCCTTGCTTCATATCATTCACTTGAATGTCTGAAAGAAGTTGTTTTTGTAGAAGAACTTGACCGTTATTTTTCTCCCATACATCCTTGATGTTAGCAAGGAAACTTCTGTAATTAAAAAAGCCTTCAATTATATCATGAATAGATTTGGCGATCGTGGTTTTACCAATACCTCCAACCCCCCAAATTCCGATTATGATTGTATTTTCCTCATGGTGGGGTTTCCAGCTATGGAGCAATTCTTTCACACGAGGTTGCACTCCAACTTGTGATATAGAATTTAAAATAAGATTATTGACTGCTTCTTTGTCACTGTGGCAAATTAGAATTAGATTAAAATTAATGGATTTGCGTATTAAGAAAAAAGATATATTATATAATCACATATATAAGAAGTGTCAGCCCAATGCATTAACAAGTGAGAAATTTGTTATTAAAATAACTGCGATTGTTTCTTCCTTGATTAGTATTGTAATCTGCTAATCACCACTCTGAAAACCCAACAGCCACTTTTATGTTAAAAAATTTGGAGCACATGGATAATAAATTGGGAAGTTCCATGGAGTTAAAAACCGGACCGGACCGGCCGGGTTGACCCGGTCACCCAACTGGTCCGGTCCCCCCCCATAAACCGGATTTTTCTACCCCAGGATGAATCGGTGTGACCAGGGGTAAACCGGTCATAAACCGGGTAACCCGGGGCAAACCGTTCTAACCCGGGTCAGACTTATTTTTTTTAATTTTTTATCTTTTCATTTTTAGTAAACTTGTACTACCTTTAATTGAATTTATTGCTTTAGTTTATCCTCATATTGATAATTTCTTACTTTTATTTTTTAGATTACTAAATCAAACTACCACTAACTATTATTGATTTTGTTTTAATGTTTCATTATTTTGTTATTTTGCAATTTTTGAAGGATTATAAGAATAAATATATATTCTCAATATTGTATTTTATTATTGTTACAATTAAACAGTTGTGTGAGACATGTATGCATCAAAAAATTATGTATTTAGTTTCCTTTTGATTTAAATATTATGACATTAACTTGTTCATAATCAAATATGAGTATTGTTTTTATTAAATTATACTATTTTGTTATGACCGATCTGACCCACGGGTTGACCCCAATCTAATCCACTAACTCTTGACCCACTACCTTGACCGATTCAGAAGCCGGTCCGGTTTTTAATACCTTGGGAAGTTCACGGAGCTATTGACCTAGAACGGTGTGTTGGTGTGGTGTCATATATGTGTGTGTCAAATTTTGAGTTTGAAAGCTAAAAAAATAAGCTTAAATTAAGTGGGCTAGTGAGCCTAGATGAGCCAGAGTCCTAGAAGTGCATGAAAGAATAGAATATTAGAATGGTTCATCCCAAGGACTAAATCACAAATTAAAACTTTTGCTAAAGCATCATTATTTTAAGTGACTAGGAAAGTTTCAAAGGCTAAACTGAAAGAATATGGAGCTAAAATGAGAAGGAGTAAAGGTCCAAGTTAGAAGATAAGATGAAAAGTTATAAGGATCAAATTGTAATTATTGAAAGTTCAGGATACTTAAGTGTAAATTAATATTATGAAATTATAAAAATAGTATTAGGAACAAGAAAATGAGTCACAGAATATTTTAAGTTGGGGAAAGGCGTATAAGCTATATTTGAGGGCCTCAAGAAATGTTAATAAAGAGAATTTCATGAATGAAAGGTTATGCTGGGAGAAGTGTAGGGTTTGTTTGTTTCTATTTTCTTTTTTCTTGTATTTTAAATTATTTTATAAAACTGTTTTTCAGAACAGATTTAAAAGACTATTTTGGATGATTTTTTTAATGAAAAGTTTGGATTTTTTTTTAAAAAATTACATTGATACTAAAATTTTGATGAAAACTCAAGTTATTGCATAGAGCAAAAAGTCATTGAATGTAGAACAAATGGTTTCCCAATTACCAGACAAAAACTCGGAAACGCAAAATCAAAAACAAAAAACAACTAAAAATTGTTTTTGTTTTTTTTCAGCTTTTCAAAAACAAAATTATGCTTTTTTATTTTTAAAAACAACTCATTAAAAACAAAACACAAACTGTTTTTAACAAGAGAAACAAACAAGCCTGTAATTTCAAAAAGTTTTCGGTTTATTTAAGGAGAATTTTATTCAAGGTAAAAGCACGCTGGAAAATTTTTTGCCTGTTTGGTACTCCATTGAAGTAAAATGCATTGTGGCCTAAAAGCTCCTTTTCAGGTGGAAGGAAGAAATAATCCCGGTGGCATCACGGTGGAGCTCATCTACCGTTGGAAAGGCAATCAATGAGCATTAAAGCACAAGCTTGCATCGGAGATCCTCCAGGGCAGGCTTGAAGGAGAGAGGGGTCGAGGTTGGGTTGGGTTGGGTTTGGGTTTGGGGTCAGATCAATTGGATGAACAAAACATGAGTGATAAATGTTTCAAGTTTAGGCACAACTTCCGTTAAAAAAAACAAACAATTACAAAACAAGTATAGAGAATTTCATGATTTTTCCCCGCAGGCAGAAAAAAAAAAGATCATAAAGTGGAATTAATGGAAGAGCCAAAAAGGATTAGTTATGTTACCCAAAATCATCCGACAGTGTGAGGAACACGCAAGTTCAGCTCTTCCTTGCAGATCGCTATATATGCGACTACCCTTATCAAGTCTTAGCAAATGATTACTCACATCAATCGAAAACTGCAAAAGAACTTCGCTCTGGCTCAGTCCATAGAAGAAAGGCAAAACTGTTTTAGGACCCGACATTATATTCACCAGACTTTGAATATAAATGTCGGACTTAACGAACTCTGGTGTGATTACCACCACCACAATCCTACACCTTGGTATCATCTCCCATGTGAAAGCCTTGGCAAAGCCATTGATGAAAGTTTTGAATCCAGCACCACTTAAACAATTCTCAAGAAATCTTCTTACACCTTCTTTAAGACCTTGAAAGAAAGCTAAGCAGACATCGTATTTGAAACTCAATTCAGGTTCAGAGGACGATGAAGAAGAGGGCGCCAGGGAAGACATGGATGATATAGATTGCAATAGAAACGAGATAAATGAAGATTTGGGCGAAGAATGATCGATCGACTCCTCAAATTACTTTCTTGCTTTTTTTTTTTTTAACACTGCTAGCTGCAAGCCTGCAACCACTTTCTTTGGAAACTTTTTTTTATTTTGTGCCAACACTTTCTGTCTCCATGTCGTTTCCTTTGCCTCCCATTATTCAAATTTCAAAATTTGAATTTGAGTTCCAAGATTCATTATGCATATCTATAAAGCCATGAATTACATTTATGTTCTCATCCTCTTTTGCCAGGTACTCAGTTCAATTTCTCATCCTCTTTTCCTTTTTAGATTAACTGTAGAAACTACTTTTTTAACGTAATTTACAATCTACAGGGTAACTAATTATAATAAAAAAGTTTTATTTTGATTTATATAAATATGATTTTTCAACACTTACACAGATAAATTTAATATGATTGTTCTTCTTCTTCCTCACATTCCTCTATATCTTCTTCAATCTTCAATGTTTAGGGCCTATTCGGTTGGAGTTTTTTGGTGGGGAGGATAGGGTAGGGGAGGGGAGGATAAAGCATATACCTGTTTGGTTTATAAAAAAATGGAGGGGAGGGAGTGTAAATGTTTTGTCTTCTAGTAGTACCTCCCCTTCCTTTCTCACCCCCAAATTTGAGGTTTTTTGAAGGGGTGAAAAACTTTTCTCCATCCCCTTCCAAAATTGCCTTTAAAACCTTTTTTTTCCTTTTTTTTTTTCTCTAGCTTTTTGTTTGTTTCCTTTTTTATCAACTGTTTTTCCCATATGTTGTTGCTCACTTTGATCATGAAAATCTACTCTCATTGAAAAAATGTTTTTAATACAATAACATTATTAAAGATTAAATATGTTAAAATTAATATTATTATCTTTTAAAGATTAGATAAAATTATTTTATCATATACAAGTGAAGCAATGCCTTTTTGTAATTTAAATATTCTAGAAAATGGTTGTTTTAACATAAATATAATGAACAAAAAAAAACATAAATAAAATGATAATAATATAATTGTCAAATTTAAATTAACTCCCTTCACCTTCCATTCTGAACCAAACAACAATTATTAAAATATCTCCCCTCCCATCATCTTATTACCTTCCATCACCTAACCTTACTTTTAATTAACCACACATCCCATTCTCTACTTTAAACCAAATAAGGCCTTAGTTTCTCGTATTCCTCATCAACACCTATGCTTATGGAAAAATTTAGGTAAAGAACAGAAAGGAATTTCTTGAACCCCAAGCTTGTCGACAGAGGCCTTTAATGAGATGAATGTTTTATTCTAAGTTCATATGTTGAAGACTTTTGCCTTGCAGAGATTGTGCAAGAGAAAGGAATTTCTGGAACCCGAAGATTGTTGAAAGCCTTAATTATTTTGTCGCTTATCATTTATACACGCAATTCGGTTGGGATTCTAAGAAAGAAGAAGACCATTCAACTTCACTCTTGAGGGGGGAAGTTTTTC
>QFDD01002319.1:0-18570 GCA_006871305.1 Vachellia collinsii | reverse complement strand
TGTGTGTGTGTGTGGAAACAGCTCAAAAATCAATACTTTTTCTTAATATAATCTGATAAGTAATTCATTCTTTGCATTTATGCCCAACGAAGAAAACACATGACCTCTTTTATCTATACACAATAGCTCATTTATTAACGATCAACTTGTCAACACGATCCCCCCCCCCTCTGTGTCTGTCACACACACAAATAATTTCGCTTCGCGGTCAAAATTAGGTACATGATGGGCTATGTATATTGTAGAAGTTTATTGGAGCATATCCTCTTCTTTATTTTCTCATAATATTATCTCGACCTTTAAATTAAAAAAATAGATGGTTGAAATTTAATATTTAATTTTATTAAAATATTAATATAACATTTTATGAATTAATTGTTGCTATTGCTTTTGTAATGCGGTCTTGAATTGCGCAAGTCAAATTTTTACCGTTTAATTATGCATATTTATGTTTATAATAATAATTGTAAATATTAAATGTAAATCATTCATTTTTCATTTAAGGGTAATGATGGGGTTTTGGGGGGGGGGGAATGAGAAGATATAGACGCGAAGAAGTTTATTAAGTTAAAAGAATTCATTTTCAAATTCAAATATTATCAAATTAGACCATATAGGGGATTGTAAATAGGAGCATTGTGTTTATTGCGCATATCAACCAGTAAAAGATTGCTTCATCCAAGAAGTAGGCTGTTCACAATCATAGAATCAGAATTCCTATATATGGTAGGCTAACGTGCAACCCAGTCCCTAAGGCTAAAAAAGAAAAGGAAAAGAGAGAAGTCATTTTATATTTTATTATATATATATATATTAATTTTTTTATATATTTTTATTTAACTAAAAAGAGGACTCAAGTTTCATGCAAAGTTTATTGCACTCACTAACATGAAACTCTACCTTTCTGCAACAGTTCATTGTAGTACGCTCTCAAATTTACAACACACACACACACACACAAACAGGTGATACTAATTAATATTATCCTTACTTTTACTAATAGTAGAGACTTAAGTGTGTGTTTGACAACATGATTTAGCTTCAAACCATGATTTCAAAAACTCCATAAAAATTCAAAATAGTTTTTAACTTTTAAAACCATAATTTTATGTGAATTATAAAAACACTATCAAATTTTTTATAATGGTTTCTAACCCTCAGAATCATGATTTGGAGTTGAAAGCCATGGTTTTCTTAGAGCTATTTTTTTTTACTTTTTTTTTTGAAATTATTTTTCAAAATCTATTCTCTAAAATTACTTTTATCGCTTTTTTCTCTGAAATTATTTTTGAAAAACTAATTTTCTTTGGGCTATGAAAAACAAAAAGGTAAACATTTTTCAACCGAATTTCCTTCCGACAATATTCACACTAGTTCAACAAGAACTAGAGTACTGCAAGGCCGTACCCATTGGGTCGGAGGCACTACATCATGTGTGAACAGTGAGAACTCAGTGGACAAGCAAATCACACACATGCGTAGATATATATATATATATATGTGTGTGTCTATATATATATATATAACAATTTAATGCATTCAATATTCACACTCGAGGGATAGAAAAATTATACACACAAAATTAAGCTCCTCAATCCACAGTGTACCTAAATCTTAGAGGGGGTGGCAACCTATGTTTTGGATGTTGGGTATACTCTATAATTTCAGCCACATCAAGTATTGACCCGAAAACGCAGCCGAAGACTTATAATACATGCCTCTAGCCATTACTCTTGAATTGGAGTAACTCTAGAATTGATATGATATGTAAAAGAAAATACCGTTAATCTAAAAGGGTGATTAGGGTTTATCTTACATTGGCTTCACGGATGATGTAGCGGATTTCATTGACCTATTATCTGTGAATTAATGAAAAGCAAAAAGGTGGTAAAAAAACTGAAAAGCAAAAAGAAAGACCTATAGCAACTAAAAAGGGTGAAATAATAAAAGGGCGGCCTATTAGTTTAATTTTCAAGGCTTTTCTAATTTTATTGTAATTTTAATTTTCAGGTATTTTAAAAAAAACACTTGTTACCTATATTATTTTGTAAATTTAATTTATGTTTAGCGTATTTTATGAAACTACGAAACCTTGATTTGATAAGAATGTATATTATATACAAGGTGCTTATCTTGATGCAAAACTGATTTAACGTTTCTTAACAAAGCAGTTAAAAAATTCTAGTTGTTGTAGGTGAAAATATATGACATATTTATTGAAAGTTAGTTTTTCAATCTCTTTCAACAAAGGGGATAGGAATACTATATATCCAAGAAAATACGTAGCAAGTGATATGCAGTCCTTTAAGGAAAGGCTGGTGCAAGAAGCTATAATCCCTACAATAATTTTTGCGGTTAATTTGAGAAGGCATTTGATTATCTAAGTTGGTTTCAAGGCTAACAAACGTAGTAAATATATCTTATGCCAGTCAGATTAAAAAATGACAGAATGTGACGCTTACTAAGCCATTTTATTAAAAATCGATTCAGCAATTTTCTTATTTAAAAGGTAGTCAACTAAATCTACATCAGTTTTGTTATAAGATCGAAAACGAATCGGCCAGAAACAAGTGAGAAAATTGTGATGATGATCGTAGGTAGGACCTTATGAGAACTTGTCTCTTACAACCCTAGTCATAAAAACACCACAAGGATGATCAACCTTTGATACTGTTAGAGTATTGGCACGAGAATACAAGGATGCAAGCAAAGCTTACAAGAGAATATAATTCTTAAAACAAATGTCATTCAAATCCGAAAATTCAGTACAAAAACGCAGCCTTTATAAAGGCCTACATAGAATACTCTAGAATGGGAAACCCTAATCCATAAATGCTATAATGATGCCTTTATGATGATTGATTGATCTGATTGGCACCATTCAAGTCTAAAGAAATAAAAAAAAACTACTTAAACTTGAAGTAAAAGACAATATTTGACCAGATGGTCCTATTTAATGTAAACAAAAAAGGAAACTAATAAAAAATGAAATCACATATGATTTGGTGCATAAGGATGTCGTCTAGATGCTTCTTGAGTGCTTTTGGACATCACTTATGCTCCTCCTCCCAGGCACATGCTTGTCACATGATGTGTTAGGTGAATTCTTCAATCTGACACTACATGGGCCTTGTACACCAACTTGTGGGGCTTCTAATAATGTAATCACCATTCTTGGGCTTTTGTTGATCATATTAAAGGATGCCTCTTCCAAATGAGTGGGCTCTAACTCTTTAAGCTCTGTTATAAGGCAATTCAAGGTCTTCTTCATAGCTTTAGTCCTTGCTCTTGTCATCAGGCCTCCAATGCCTTGTAATGGGTCTTTTGGGACATTGGACCTCCATCCTTAAGCTTGGGTACCTCACTCCACACCTTGTTCTTCATTTGAAGAATCCCCATGCCATGACCCTCCATTAGTTTTGACATAATCTTTTGAGTTTAAATGGATTATTTAGACTATATAAGATGTTTAATCGATTTAGTTTTGTTGGATTTGAAGTTATATAAAGATTGGAACTATGGTTTAAATTTGGACTCTATAGAATTAAGTTTTTATTGAAATTTGATATTATAATAGTTTAAATTGGAGTTTGATGTTGGGATATGGTAATATGAGTAGAGGAAGAGAGAAAAAGATTATGGGAAGGAGAGACCAAGGTTCAAAAAATCGGATTGGACATTGAACAAGGTGAGACAATGATTCAAGGGTTAATAGGTTAGATTGGATTCAAACCGGAGTCAGACCTGCTATATTAAAATAATATAATTTATTAAATTATATTTTATTTTAAACAATTAATAGGTAAAACCTAGAATATTATTTTATTTTATCTGTATTTTAAATTTTTTTGAGTTTAATTAAATATCAGTGACAAAAATAGTTGAGATGAAATGAATTAATTTTATATTATGTCCTCATGTATAAATTTGTTTAAATAGAAAATAATAAATTAAAAACTAGTTTTGTTACCATATTTTTTTAAAAAAATTAATGAACTATATCATCTCATTCTGATTCCCTTTTATACAGTGTTTCTAGCTTTTTAATTTTTTTTTTTAAAAAAGAGGCAAACTGGTTGAACCACTGGTAGTGGTTCAATCGGTTCGAGCGGTTTGAACCGGTCACCGGTTCAAATGATCACCCGAACAAGACTAGAGTTTTCGGTCTGAACCGGCCAGTCCGATCCTTTTTTTAACATTGGGAGAGACAGAGAGAGAATGAGAGAAATAGGAAGAGAATTTTATTTCTTTTGAAATCAATAATTAATTACAATGAGATATGTAAGGGTTATTTATCAAGATACTGGTGATTGAATTGGACAAAGCAGTGGATCAAGGGTTAGTGAATTAGATCGGATTCAACTTGGGGATCAAACTGGTGAGGAATAAAAAAATTAAAAAATAGATCTCATCACATTTACACCATCCAAAATTGGAAATTTCAAATACTAAATAGTAAATTCCATTACTGACAAAATAACAATTACCAAACTAATCATATACTTATAACTTATCTATTATCCAACATTCTTTACAATTTCAAAATATTCATCCTAATAAAATATCAATATATATATATTTGCGTTTGTGTGATAACAAAATATTTCCCCTTCAACTATTTAATCTTTAAACTAATAATCATCAACACCAAAATTAGCATTAACATCATCTAAATCTATTGATATTGAGACATTAGGAGGTGAAGCTGTAGGAGGAAAACCAAAGGCCATAGGAGCAACATCATCATCATTCAAAGATGAGGGCCTAGCAATGTACATATCGGCATCACTTAAATAGATAAATAAGTAATGTAAATTCAAAAGTAAAAACATAGTTATATTCATAAAGTAAGAATATAATATTATATAGTGGAAAACAAAATTATAAACTTCTGTAATCCCTTGTAATTTGGTCAAGTTCCTAGTCTTTAATGTAGAGAATCTTGTTTCTTACCAAGATACTTTTCAGCCTCCCCCTTGTTTAGTGATGATTCTGCAGATTCCTAGTAATATGATGCTCTAGTTCCACCACTGTCGACCATCGCACAAGCCAAGGAGATGATTGATGCCATAATGAATGCCTAGACTTTTCTCACTACCGAGGATGCTGTTCATCTTTATCTTGTTCGCTGGAAGGGATCCTCTGCTACAGATGTCACTTGGATTGCAGAGGACAAGTTTCACCAGATTGATCCCATCTTGCTTGTTTCTTATTAGCTTTCTACCTCTCTAAAGGTGAATTCTTCACAGCCAGGGAGAAATGATGGGAATCATAAAAGGGCAAAGAGGATCCCATGAAGATTAAAAGACTATCACACTTAATGTGTCGGATTTGAAGACTTTTTGTACTAAATGCTGAATCATTCTTGTAATTTTATGGTCATTTATTTTTATTGTCATTTATTTTGATTTTGATTTTGCATTATCATAATTATTTTAATTGAATTCCTTGTTATTAGTTCTAGGGTTTAAGTGAGGCTATAAATAGCATGGTATATGAACTCGGATCAACCCGTTGCTCGGTGACTCGAGCACAAAACTGGTTCGAGTCATGTGTTAACCCTGAGCCATGGTGACTCAGCTCAACTCACCATGACCCTGGGTGAAACGGCCTTAGCTCGGGAAACCTATCATGTTAGACAAGTCCCTCGAGTTATATTCTTTGCATAGAGAGGGATGAAACGACATAGTTTCATCTCTTTCTAATTTTTTTAACTTGAGTCTTAAAATATTTGAATTTTAAAAATTAAAAAGGTAAATTTAAAACCCTCGATGGTGGGTCAGTCAGAAGCTTAGAAGAAGACAAGAAGTTGCTCCAGTTCCCTTCATAAGTGAAGCTCTATTTGCTTCTATGTTCTATTGTCGCCGGCAAAAGCTTTCTTTGTCTTCTCTAATCACTTATCTTCCTGTCTCCATCTCTGCTGGGTGGTAGCGTAGGTGGTCACATGGGCCGTTCATCGTCGCTCTAGAGAGCTCATCGTTTGCCGTTGGGGTGGTCGCATGAGTCTTAGGTTTTGGCTTTTTGCACCTTGCTACATTGCAGCCTCTAGTCCTCTTCTTCATCATATATGCCTTACATGCTTCTTCATCATCTATGCCTCGTTGATTGTGTAAGTGCCACTCCTATTTTTACCTTTTCTGGCTTTCTATTTGCTTTACATAGTATTTTCAATTTTGTGCTTAAATTGCTTATGATTATGTTGTTATATTTTCAAAATGGTTGCTGCTTGCTTGTGACTTTGTTTTTTGGTATCTTTCTTTGTAGGTTTGATTGTTAATCATTGTGGTGCTTTTGGATTTTCTCTTTGTTGTTGATTGAAAAGGTAGTATCACTAGTACATTTTGTGGTTCAAATTACAATTTTAATGTAATGGAGGCTAGAAATAATAATAGTGAAGGAACTCAAGGAAGTGAGAATCCTATTCCTACAACCACCAATCCTGAGTCTAGTAATCCCCCTCCTAATAGCTTACTCTTTACACAATCATCAAGGGTAGGAAGAGCGAAAAAAAACTGATCCTGCTTGGCAATATGTTTCAGTTACAAAAATAGGGGAAATCAAAGTTTTTACATGCCTTTTATATCCTTCAAGTTAAAATGGAGGTGGGATAAATAGGTTGAAGCAACATTTAAATGAAGTAAGTGGTCAAGTTAGTCCATGTAAAAATATTCCTCATGATGTACATGCTAGAATGAAAGAATCTTTGATAGAGGGTTCAAAGAAAAAACAACTTCCTAATATAGAAGAATATATCAATAAAGGTAAAAAAATTGAGGAATTGATTGCTTCAAAGAGGAAAGCAACTAGGGTTGGGAGGGTTGACAATTATTTTTCACCTAGGACAACTTCTAGTTCCCAACCAAGTAGTAAGAGTGCTTGGGCAAGTCAAGTAGCACTATATAATGCCAAGACTACAATATGAGGTTAAGAATCTATCAACGGCAATGAGGATGGAATCATGTTGTCCACCTTCTGAGGAAAGCCTGAAACAAAGTCGAGGGCTAAGGTCCTTCCAAGGAGCATCAGGGATGGGTGTAGGAGTATACCAATTGGTTTTCTACTTCCTAGCCTTATACTTTTGACAAGCACAGCATTAGGATAAAATTGTAGCAACATCATGTCTAATAAAAGGCTAATTAGAAATAATAAAATTGACCAGAGTTGATCATGTAATCTACCATGTGAGCCTAATATTCCAAATATTATGACACATCATTAAAAATAAAACAAAGAAATACAAAACACTAAACATCCCATATTTTGCTTCTTCCCCTTATGGAAATCACAACATAACCACAAGGAGCTTCAATGGAGAAACTAAACAGGTCTTTAAAGTTCCTCTTCTCATAATACCCATTAATAATTCCTCACCACAAAAACCTCTCCGAAAACCTTAACCAATCATTGAAAAAGACAATCTTAAGGAAAATAGATTGAAAGAAAGCAATCAATCATCAAAGGTTAGCACAATCTTGATGAATCAAAATGAAGAAATTGCATAAATTTACCGAATTTGGATTTGAATAAAGTTGAGATTTTTGGGTCTTTAAGCAGACTAAGGTTACTTCTGTACTCTGTTCAACTTTGTGTTCCTTTAGGGTAGTGTTGATGATACTACCTTTGGGGGTTGGGATTGGATATGAATTTACTATATGTGATTTACTTTGTTTATTTTCCTTCTAGGTTTAAATTGCTGGTTTTGTTTTGATACTGTGTTTTAAGGAGTTTGGAGGAGTAAAGTTGTAATTTCTAGTTTTTATTTAGGCAATTTATCATATGGGCTTGACGTCTGACGCTTCTTTGTTGCTTGTTATGCTGGGAAGGAGGCATTGGAGGGAGTGGTGTTTGGTTTTAAGGGGGCTTTTAATAATGTTTGAGACTAATGCCTGAGGGTTTTCAATAGATGGGGTTGGGTGTTGATAATGGTAAAGTGGAGTCTTAGGATGCCATCGTCAGTGGTAGGCTCTAAAGCAAGATGGTATGGATGAGGAAATATTTGTAAGCAAAGAAAATGAGCAACGAGGGTGAGGAAGAGAAAAGGATGAGAGAGGCGTCAGAGCAAGCAATTGATTGCATGATTTTACTGGTTTGTTTGGAAGGATCTACAAGGGAGAATGGGAAAAATCGAAATCCAGTGTTCTAGATTGATTTTTTTTTTTTGTTCATGTTCTAGATTGATTGTTTTCTTCTTTATTTTTCAGATTGAATTCACAAGAGGTTAGTTAATAATTATTATTATTATTTCATATTTTGTTTTATTTTTTTTATGATGTGGCATAGAACATAGTGACAAAAATATCTTATATGGCAAGCCATGTCAGCATTTTTAATTAATGAACAGTTGACTATTATGGCCTATTAGGGTAGGGTGACTTTGCTACTTTTTTTGCACTTCTGGAGTGACATTGATAAAAAAAAAACTTTCTGGTATCCAGTGACATTTTGCGAAAACTTCCAAGGAAAAAATGACCCTTAACCCTTAAAAGTTTAAGCAATGGAAGAGAAGTGGCAACCTAGAACTAATACTAATTGATGCAGAATGAGGAAGGGGAAGTAAAGAAAGAGAGAGAATGAAGAAAAGAAGAGCGAAAGAGATTAAGGGAAGGAGAGACAAAGAGAGATTGAGGGAGGCAGTAAGAGAATATTATTTCTTTCAAATTAATAACTGAGTACAATGAGATATGTGAGAGTTATTTATACCCTCACTCAAACCTTAGAACTAATGACAAGAAATCAATTACAATAATGATGATAATGTAAACCAAAATCAAACTAATTTATAATCAAAATAATTGACCATAAATGACAAGAATGATTTAGCATTAAGTGCAATAGTCTTCAAATATGTGATATTAAGTGTGTTAGTCTTCAAATTTTCATGGGATCCTCTTTACTTGTTTATGATTCCCATCATATATTTTACATTTAATCAGTTTAAATTGCTTTTAAAGCTTGAGATTCACATATGGGTATTTTATGTTAGGAGCCCTAAGTTGTAAATTGGGGATTTGGATTGACTTGAGTAATTGGAGATTGATAATTGATTTAGATGAGTTTTTTGAGTAATTTGAACATTAAATTTATTGTTCGGTTGATTGGATTGCAGTTATGATGAGAGTTTGGGTTCCTATAGGGAGTTAGAGCCTCTATGTTAATTGTTAAATACTCAATTAGCTTATGTTCCAATATGTGGTTATATTATTTATGTAGATTGATAGTGTTTGATGGCATGAGCATTGGGTTGTTGATTGTTGTTAGTAATCCACATTGTTTTAATGGAAGGTAACCACTTTTCATTTGTTGTTCATGTTAATATGTTTTCATGATTATTTTTTGTTTATTGAAAATTATGAAATGTTATTGGTTATATTTTGAATTTATGTTAATATAATATTAAGTTAAATTCATCTTGTGGCACTTGTGATTATGAAAATGTAACATTTGGAATGAATGCAAATATAGATGAAATTATGAGAATTTGATCGGAATTGATTATCATGTAAACTATTCATTATGATAGAAATGTTGGAATTTGGTGAGTGTGTTTGAGTCTTTCTTATCACGTGATAAAGCCCTTATTAATCCATGATGGTTAGCTCTATTTGATTCCCCAAAGTGAAGGGTGGGCTCTCGTTTCTCTTAATTATCTCTCATAGTGAGGGATAGGCCTTTACAACTCTTAATCATCCCCCAAAGTGAGGAATAAACCTTTGTGACTTTTAATCATCCTCCATACTAAGGGATGTGGATTATGAGATTCTTGTGGTTGTTACATTTAAAGAAATTGAAATGATGCATATTGTTCTATTTTGTTAATTGTCTCACTTGACATCACATGAGCACATATTGGTAAGTATAATGAGTCGAAATACTTGTTACTAAGGTAAGCCTAATATGTTCATCTCAATTGTGCCTACTTGAGTCCCTTGAACTTCAATAGCAATGTCTGTCGGATTGGCAGCTATGTTAGGATTGCTCCTGCCCACTGGGGTATATTGTTCAGCAACAGAACGCTGCCCCACAACCCTATCAAGGACCATATTTCTTGTATTCACTCCTAGCAAGGTAGAGGGTTTATATAAGACAAGAGGGGACAAATCCTTACCTAGCACTTAAGTAGTCAGAGGGACAAAGTTTTCAGGCATCCTTAAGGGTGGTTAGTCAAACTGATTATCAATTATGTTTGAGTTGCCTACTGCGGATCTAGTGTGTTTTGAGCAGCAGATGTGGTTATATGCTCCTTGAGGGTTGAATTCTCGATTTTCAATAGTTGCAACTACTCCCGTTAATGAGCATGTCACTCCTCTTTTTTTGACAACTTGTTGGCTTGTTCAACGATCTTGGCTACTTCCTTCTTTACCAACTCTACCAATTCTTCTACATTCACCTCTAGGGCAAAGGATCATTCTACAAAGCTAGTCAACTTTCCTGTCATGGTTAAAAATAAAGAAACAAACGAAACTATGCAAACGACATAATGTTATAGCCTTGAGCTAAATGCAATGGCATTTGTGGAAAAAACTATTGTTGGGTCCCCACAGTCGAAGCCAAACTGTTTGGGTAGATTTTCATAAAGGAATAATTAAAGATAAAAAAAAAGTGGGCCACCAACAACATAAATATAAATGAGAAGGTCAAAGAATTTAGCGTAAGACAAATAAGATCAATTGTATTGATAAACTTGCACGAGTACACTGAAATATGAGAAATCTTAAGTGCAAATGTAATAGTGTAGTACTGATTGATATATAATATTTGTAATGTGTAGTAGAAGTTAGATAAATAGGTGGTCCCCCTAGATCATGCATCTATGCATTCCCTAAAATATAGGGGTCAATTCCTATATTTTTGGATCTAACCTATATATCTTGAGATTTCATGTGCGTGTGGTTACATCGTTTGATTCAAACATTTTTTAATAGCAAGACAAGACTCTGTGATTTAAGGCCTCTCCTTAGACCGTGTACAACTCCCAAGTCAATTACTATATTTTTGGATCTAACCTGTAGGTATAGCTCGAGATTTTAGGTGCATGAGGTTAGACCATTTCTTGAGGATTCCACATGTTACTCCCATTTTCTTCCCGTTAGACTCTCTGTGGGCATCCCTTCATCTCTGGGCTTTACCTTTGTCTAGCCTAATACCATTTTTTTGGCATACATTGTGTTTGGTATGAGGTTTTTGGAAAGGAGGGGAGGGGAGTGGGAGAGATTTTCTCCCCTCCCCTTGTTTGGGTTGAAAAATTTTAAAGATGGGAAGGGCTCCTAGCCTCCCCTTCAAAATTGGGGGTTTTTGGAGGGGAGATTAGAGGTAAAAAATTTTATTCCAAAATTAACCGTATTGAAATTATAGAATTACCTCCTTTTACCTTATGTTTTATAATATGATATATATTAGCAAAACAAAAGCCACATTATCTCTTACATAAGACTCAAACCAATAGCTTTCTCACCTCTACAATCCATTAAAGAAAGAAATGTGTGATAGAACCCAATATTTAGATGGTTTTCTTGAGTTTTTTTATAGTGTTTTATAACACATTTACCCTCATTTTACATGCATTTATACCATTATTGATTATATTGATTCATACATTGCATTGTGCTTACTTAATGGTAAAAATGGGTCATTTATCTCATCCAAATTGTGAATGCCTTTATCTTTAATTCATTTAACCTCTACAAAGCTCTTTGCCTTTATTTGTAGGCATTTGGAGGAGATTTCAAGACCCAAGATGAAACATTGAAGGAGCCACAAGTTCATTGAGATATAAAAATAGTCAAAGGAGCCCTCTGCCACTTTTAGGTCGCGACCTGAGAATTTAGGTCACGACTTGGATGTATTTTTCAGAAGATGTGTGTTTTGCAACATGTCGCAACGCAGCTGACCCAAGTCGCAACTTGATACTCCCAGGTCACAACCTATCATGGCTTATTACTGAAGCTACGCATTTTGAATTAGGTTATTTATCTGCTACGTATATGGGAGGAGACACCACGAATGAGATACGTCTCTACTCTGCAGATTTGCAGAGGAGAGCCCCCAGCACTGTTCTCTCAGCCTCCCAACTTCCCATCCATTTCCTTTTCCATTTTCTTCATTTCTTAACCATTTTTTGCACCTCCAACCCATTCAAACCAGTTCCACTACCTTCTTCTCCATATTTTCCACTCCCTTTTAGGTTTCTCTCATGGCAGAACATATATGTAGTGATAGTTGCATTTTGGAAGCAATGAGAGGCTAAAATCCTTAGTCTCTTGGTGAAGGAAAACAAAGCTCAAGTTCATGGGCTCATTAGGGGAGTTTTTGTTAGTCTTAATCTATGTTTGAACTTGTGTTGGTTATTTCTAGATCTAGGAATTTCTACTACCATGTAAATCAAGATTACAAATATGTGATTTTGTGATTGGACTATGTATTTGGATTGGATGGTGTGTTTATGCTGAATTGCATATATGCATTGCAGTTGTGATTAATCTATTATGTTCAATTAATTGTCAATGATTGTTGATAGTTAATGTGCGTGTTTGGATTCTTTGATTATTGATTTACAATCATTAGAGCAATTACATCATCCATTCAATTACACTCTAAGTGATTTTAAACAATGTTTTAAGAGGTGATAATTAACTTGGATGCAAGTGAGTTTTCATTAATTAAAGCATTGGACCTAAGTGACTGCTTGGGGTTTCTATCTAGACTTAGAGAGTTATAAACTTCCACAACATTTTGAGAGCGATGATAACCGAGTTCCCATCATCAAGGGCCTATCTCTTTATATCTTTGGCTTAATCCAACCATTTCATTTTTAAAGCAAAATACCAAAAAGATTTATTTCTTGCATTGTTTTGTTATTGCACCATAATTTCCATAAACCAAAACCCCCTTTTCATACCCAAGTTTAGCATATTTCCAATAACCAATTTAGACTAGGATAATCAATAAATCGCTCATCAAGAAGAACGATTGGTTGCCACTGTACTGTATTAATTTGATGCAATCATTTTGTATCGAACCAAAAGGAGACAAAACCGTGACCGATCAATGTGTAACATCCCAAAATTTCTGTACTGGAAATAAAAGGCTAAATAAGAAAGTAAAGGGATAAGTGCCTGTTAGTCAAGTAAGGGCAAAATAGTAATTATGGCAAAATTCAGGAGGGCCATTTTCGTAATTGTGACCCAAAATGTTAGGAGATTGCCCAAGACACAGAAATGTGCAGAATAATCCCCTAAAATATATTTGAGGCAAGATTGAGGTTAAAGGAGCAGAAATAACCTCAAATTGGATTTTTAGTAATTAATGAATATTTGGCTAAGTAAGGGATTTTGAGCCAAATATGATAATTTAAAGTATCAAGACGCCTCGAATAATTGTGGTACAAAGTGAGGAAAATAGTTTGAGAAGTATGCAAATTTCTAAAAATGGTTCCAGGGCTAAGGTCAAAGTAGTTTACCCTAGAGAAATGGTAAGGGTGGTTAATCTTGGAATAAGAGAAACTGCAGAAATTGCCCTAAAAGGCAGTTCTAGAAAGAGCTTGAGATAGAGAAAATTATGAGAAGTACCTCTTGAATTATGAGAATTTCCTGTATTTTTACATTGGTCAAGTGATCAAAGGATTCCCAAAAAGAATTCCCAGAGTACTTTTGCTTGACCTCCAAGTAAAGGAATAAAGGGAGAAAAGTAAATAATTATGCTGAGAGGCTTAGAGGTAATCGAATGACGATATCAGTACTCCGTATGAAAGAACATAAAGAGGTGGTAAATATGTGATAAAGGATTTTGGTAAGAGATTGCCTTATCATATATCAATGGGATCCGGAAGACAAAACTTACAAGACAAGTTTTGGAAACTTGTCAAGCAAGTTGAAGGAACTTGTTGAACAAGTTGGAAAGGCTTACAAAGTAACCTAATCTTCCTTAGAAGATAAGGAGGCCAGCCAAGATGGGAAGAGAAGAGAAAAACATTATATATAAAAGTGGGAGTCCATGATATACTTTTGAGCTATCTCGGTTTCATATATTGGCATTTTGAAGTTATTTTATTGGTATTAAACCTTTTTTTTTTAACTTTGATGATTATTTTTTCATAATGTGGATTTTTTTTTGGTCAAATAATGTGCGTGTTATTGATAGTACAACCTTTTCAACGTAGATGTTTATTTTAATCACAAGATGCACATTAATTTTGGCAAGTAATTTTAATCTACTCTCTTAAGTTAGTATTTTAAGAATTTTGATTTAGAAAATTATAATTTGGTTATTATAAATAAAATAGATATTGCTTTTGTAATTTTAAGTTTTCTACAAGCTTTTTCAAATTAATAAGAGATCAAATATAATTTATAGTATGACACGCGTGGGTAGGAGGCCATAGCTTCAAACCCCACTTGGCCACAAAATGCAATCAATTTGTGATGTGGACAATGTGCACATGTGGCAGACAGATGTGGGAACACATGGCAGACAACGTGAGGTGGCCGCTGGTGTTGAGGCCACATGTCATTTTGAAATTTTGAAAATGAAGATGCATAATAATTTTCTGTTAACATATCAATGTTATCATTTTATAAGTCAAAGAGCGACATTGCAATTATTTTAAATTTCAAAGGCAACATTGTTCCAACGAATTATTATGGCTACGAAGTGCTCCTCACAAAATAGTTGTCATTTAACTTAACAGTAGTATTATTCAATGTATCAAAATCATAACCAGATTGGCCGAATTGAACTTGGAGCCAGTGACCACATGGTCAACTAACCGATCCAATCAAGACTCTAACCCTGTGTTTAACTCATGCAATGCAGTCTATAAGATAGGTAACCTTGTATTAACCTGGGTCAAGCTTTTTTAGAAAATTCTAAACTATTTATTTTTAGCTTCAATGTATTTAGACTACCTTAACCAAATTTATTGCTTTAGTTTGTTAGCATTTTGAGGATTTTGTACTTTTACTTTTTGGAATACTAAATCAGACTACGATTAACTATTAGTAATTGTGAAAGTTTTTATCATGAAATTTAGGAAAGGGGTTGGGGCTTATTCAATATCCAAGAATAAGTGCTCCTGACTCATGATCCATTGAGGCATGTTCTTGCGGGTACAAGAGCATAACAAGCAAGCTCTTTTTTATTTGGCATCAACAAGTAGGAATCACCAAACTTTATTAAGCTGCAGAAATGTCTCCCTAAACGTTGCGACTAAAACCACAACTACGTAATACTCCCTAGAATTCTTACTCTCACCAAAGTGGTTGAAAGACAAATTCCTTTGCCAGGATGTTTTAGTGTTTCATTTTGTTGCTTTATAGATTTTGAAGGGTTATAAGAATAAATATACATTCTCAATATTGTATTTTGTTATTGTTACAATTAAACAGTTACGTGTGATATGTATGTATCAAAACATTATTTTTTGAATGGTCCTTTTTATTTAGATATTATTATATTAATTTATTCATAATGAACTATGAGTATTTTTATTAAATTATATTATTTTGATATAACAAATCTAACTCACGGGTTGCACCCACGATCTGATCGACTGACCCTTAACCTGATGTCTCGATCAGTTGAGAAACTGATCCGAGTTTTAATGCCTTGACATTATTTTGAAGAACATTTAGAGAGAGAGAGAGAGAGAGAGTACGCATGCTAAACAAAAACTACAACGCATGATCCAAGCAGCGAAAAGTATGTCCCTCCCTGAATTTACCTTTTTCTTCTCTGTTTTCCACTTCGGTATTGGTGGGCCCCATCCTCCTTTCGTGGTCCTGTAAATCCACCGTCCAAGTGAAAAGGCCAGCTTAAAAATATAATTGCACCATCCCCCCCCCCCAATAATCAGAGTTATACTTTAAATATTTAATTGCCATTTAAACCAACATTATTTATAATGCTTTCATAACAGACAATGCGGATTAATATTACAAAAAAAATAAAGAAAAACATTCCAAATAGAGAAAATGAGAGAGAAGAGGAAGAAAAATGAGTTCAATTAATCTTCTTAAAACAAAATAAAGCTAATTCAACATTACATAATTTTTTTATTTTCAAGAAAGATTGTTTGAAAAAATTAAAGAATATTGCAATTTCAAAAAAAAATCTAATAACATATTTGTGCAATTTATTTTTTATATTAAGAAAGATTTGCATAAGTTTTGAAAATATAAAAGAAATTGGGTTAAAATGCAAAAATACTCCATAAGCTTTTATTCCAAGTGGGTTTAGCACCATATGTTTTTTCATAGATACAAAAATATCCTAGAACATTGAAAATGGAAGCAAAAATGTAAATCTGTTAAATATAACCTAATAACATTACATAGCACCACCAAAAGTGACATTGTTAGGTTATATTTAACGTTCATAATATTTTTTCTTCTCTTTTAAATGTTTGAATGTATTTTTGTAGCTTCGAAAGACGTATAATGTTGTGGGATGCACATTGAGTAAAAACATATGAGTATTTTCACACTTTAACCTTTTTTTAATATATGTAAACTACTTGTATAACTTCTAAATATTTATTTAGGATAAGCGAGTGTCCAAATATAATAAACAACATTGGTTTCTGTGAACTAGTATTAACTGAATGCCGTCAGATTTATTTATGTTTTCTTGAATTTTACAATTAAATTATCATCAGCATATATGTAACCAACCAACCAAACGAGAGAGATATGTTAACATTGTGTGAATTTGTACTGTTCAGTTTGAACTAGATGTTTCGGGGTTGACAACAAAAAGTTTCAGTCTGTGGCTTTTTTCAGTTACTTGTGATACCTAACGTAACAGAAACTCACCAGACAAATCCTTATGTTCTGTACATATACATATATCTGCAAGTTCAGGTTGACAGACAGAGAATGGGCTAGAGAGTCAACTATTACAATGTTATTTAATGAACGAATGATGGCACTCCTAATAACCTAAGCCTTTGGTTTCATATAATATCGTGTAGCTGTTGCTGTGAGATCTCAGATATACAGTCAGCTTCCTCACTTTCTTACTTTCTTTTGCTTACCAACACAACCATGCATGCACTCATATATATGTGTTATATATATATAGAGAGAGAGAGAGAGGCAGAAGAGTTATAATTATCCATTGAGGGGGAGATTTAAATATGTCTGCAAAATGTTGCAGGAAATGGTACGTTGTTTGAAGTCACGCTCATTTTTCTGGGGAGGTTTTCTTACACGCTACATCTCTGCACTAGCTACAGTGTCTATGAGTATCTCTTCATTCAATAATCACTCTGCTTTAACCAAATGATTGCGATATGTTCCAGTTATATATACACCTCACTAATAATATTCTTTGAAGGCAGGAGGGGAAGAGAGTAAATTTCACTGGCTAAAAAAATACAGGGAGAGTGTGATGTACACAAGGACAATTAAAATATGAGCTACAATATCTAGTTTGTCTTTTTAAATTTACATTCAGTTCGATAACTTTTATCTAAAAAGTATGTTTTTAATCCTTTTATTTTAACACACTTAGTTACAAGTGTATACTTTAACTTTACAATACATGAAACTTGATATAAATTTAAAGAATTAAATATATATTTTAATTTTAGAATACATGATAATCTTAAAATGGCTACATGGAGATGGCTTAATTCCTAAGAAGTTCTTAGGACTATTGTGGAATTTACTTTTTTTTTTTTTTGTGGAAGCTTAAAGCGGTATGATTGCCCTCAATGAAATTAGTTGTCCTCGGTTTAGTTGTTGTTGTCATTTGAAATGTTAAGTTGTTAGATGTTAAATTATTATTGTTATTGATATTTAGCAAGAAACTTCACTGAAATTAGTTGTCTAAAATCATGTGTAATGGGATTGGACCCTGCATATAGCAAGGCAATGTTGAGCATCCGGACTACAGTATGAAAAAAGAAAGAAAAAAAAATTGGAAGCCCGTTGGTAGATAATTAAGTGTTGCTTCTTTAAGCTTTAAAAAATAAATAATTTTTAGATAGAAAAAAGTAATTTATTTAGAGATTTTATAAAAAGCAGAAACTATTAGTTTGATTACAATAATAAAAACTTGTTATTACCGATTAAGGCTAAATCTAGCTGAAAGGGCTAATCCATCACAATATAGCAAATCAAGATTCAAATCCTACTGAAAAATATACCCACATTTAATGCCTAACAGTGCGACGAACATGATTGCTTCTAGCAAAATACCTGTACTCACTACAAAAAAATGTAGAATTTGTAGCAGATAATTTGTAGCGGTTTCATTAACCGCTACAAAATTCATAGTTTGTAGTGGTTATTTGCCAAACCGCTACAAATGTGCAGCGCCCATGGAACACTAAAACGGTAAATGAACTAGTAGTGGTTATAAACCGCTATAAATTTGGCGGGGAAAAGGCGCCAAAATTGTAGCATCATTTTGCAACGGTTTACCAAATAAAAACCGCTACAAACGTTGAAAGGTCATCATATTTGTAGCGGTTAAAGAAACCGCTACAAAGCTCAATGATTTTCAATTTTGCCACGGTATTTTGCAGCGGTTTTTGATTGTCAAAACGCTGCAAAATCCAAAGGTCATTAACTC